>JAGWCC010001018.1:0-263893 GCA_022651775.1 Drusus annulatus | reverse complement strand
ACACAAACGCTGTTAGTAAAACAACCAGACATACACCAATCAAACAGTGAAACAATGGTCTTCTAGATTCACCACGGAAGACAGCATCGACGCTGATGAGAAAGGTCTTTAAATGATGGATAAAGACACATTCTCGTCATACCCTAGACGCAGGGACGGTCCTGAGCAGTCCTCTCCAGGCGGCGAATCGCCGAGGCGCTGATACTACCTGATCACAGTGGTTTATATGTATGATATAAAATGAAAAAAAAACATACCATTTATGGACAGGAATGCAACCCGTAAGTTCCCGGGCCGAAAAACCCGCACCTCTTGTCTTATACTTGATACGAGTTGGTACCAATCTTCTTGCCTAGGCGGCTAGGCGGTAGACCATGGGTAACAGAAACCAAACCAACCAGTGTACTGATAGGTAACTAATTAAATCACTTTGTGGTTTGGTATATTCAATGAAAATGAAATAAAAACTTTGTATAAATGTTATTCTTTCGTTTTCTTATTGTTCTCTTATTTTATTTTATATTATGTTCTCCCTCTTTATCTACGAGTATATATAACTGTGTATCCTTTAATTTTGTACCCTGAAGACGCTTAAGCTAAGCAAAACGGGTTGGTCATAAAAAATAAAATAAAATCTATGGTTAAGACCACAAAGTTATCATTTCATTTTCATTAATTAAGAAGTTCTTCATCAAATGTCTAAAATCACGAAATTGCATTAAAAAAGAAACTTCAAGAACTTGGTGACATCACGAGGGGCGGCAAATAACACAAGAAGAAAAATCCAGGGGAAGATTGATGAAAGAGGTAGTAGAGGAAAACGAAGCACTACATCAGTACATCAGGTCGAGTTGAGCTGGGCTGCAGTCCGCAGATTAGCCTGCACCTCTGATAGGAGAGGCCGCCAGGCAGAGCATGATGTGTACGGGTATTTACCTGAAGATGAGTCCGTCCTGCGCCATGGCGTAGACGATGCGCGGCATGGGGAACATGGAGCCGAACATGGAGACGGACAGCCCGGCCACGGCGCCCACCGCCACGAAGTACTTGCACTTGTAGGCGCCCACCTGCCCGAACATCTCCACCAGCGCCGAGTCCTGGTCCACCTGGTCGTAAGGCACTGCAACACAGCCACGATTCGTTATAGTCTCTTACACTTAGTACCACCTTGCCTCCGTCAACAATCTTTATCCATTTGGTAGTAAGGTACTGACATACGGTACACTATCAAATCTCTTTTCAAATATCACCATCTCCAATACAATGAAATACAGCTCACTACAATCACCTTCTCTTTGTCAAAAATCATTTTCTTCTAGGTCTCAATGCACTGAAATACGGCTCACTATAGTAATCTCGCTTCTTTCAAAAATCATCATCCACTTGGTCATGGCGCACTGAAATACAGCTCACTATAGTTATTTTACTAGTGTCGGCGATCATTCTCTACTAGGTCTCAAAGCACTGAAATACAGCTTAGGTACTAGCCACTTTGCCTCTGTAAAAAATCATCATCCATTTGGTCATGGCGCACTGAAATACAGCTCATTATAGCCATCTTACTAGTGTCGGCGATCTTTCTCTACTAGGTCTCAAAGCACTGAAATACAGCTTAGTTACTATAGCCACTTTGCCTCTGTAAAAAATCATCATCTACTAGGTGATGACGCACTGAAATACAATTCATTATAGCCACCTTGTCTTTGTCGACAATAATTCTCTACTAAGTTTAACAAAAAAAAAGAATTATAGTGGATACCGCACAGGAGTCCCAACTGCTCCTAACCGCCTAATATAATATTTGGATAATTTGTATACCGTTTTTGTGAAAAATCACCTCAAGGGCGCTGAAGCCAGAGAGACTATGGCATCCCCAGTCGGGGTATGTTGTGAGGTTAAAAGTAGTGGGGAGAGGAAGGATATGGGAAAGAGAAAGGTTGGGAAGTACCTGGCTATTCAGATCTGGTCACCAAACAAGGCTTAAGGTATTTCAAGCAACGTTTAGAGTCTGAATGGTGGTCTTACACCAGGGCGATACTGAGAGTATCTACCACTCCGGAACGTAGCACAAATATACTTTATATTATTTCATATGAATTAAATGTGTTATGACACATATATAGTAGTCGAGTGTCTTACCACTCGACCACAGGGGTCGTCAAAGCCGTAGGTCTCAAGATATTGAAATACAGCTCATTGTAGTCATCTTGTCTCTGTCAACCTTAGAGTACATAGAGTGGTACCTATCCAAGGCAGTGTAGTCAGTATTTGATGATTTTTTCCGGACTCGGCAGACCTGGGCGTGGCTAGGACTAGGGCTTGGGTATTAATACATCTATTCATAGCACATGTCAACATAATATATTTGTTTATTCGTATAAACACTTTTTCACAGTATTCAACAAAAATATAGCATATAACCTAAAAGACCGTTTAGTTGTGTCGAGTTTAGTCGCATATGAAAACATGTGGGAGGAGTCCCTGGAGACGCGGGAGACCAAGATCATCCTTACAGTCCGTAAAAGTGGAGTGTTATTTTTGTTGTATCTTTCTGTCTCATGGTGTACGACGTAAAAACCCGGAGAAAGTGATTTATCGCAATTTTGTATAGGTTGGGTAAAAATAATTAGCTCTCTCTCCATGCATTGTTTCTCCAAGCTGTCAACAATCATTCTCTCTTAGGTCTAAATCCACTGAAATACAGATTACTATAGCCAGCCACCTGTCAACAATCATTATCCCCTTGGCAATGAGGCACTGAAAGACGGCGTACTATTAAGAAGTATTATAAGCGCCATTAAGAATCACGTTTTTGTGATAACTCATGGAAATTTACGTAAACAAAATTGATAGCAGCCAGAGATATTTTTAGATTTTTTTTTGATAAATTTATAAATTAATATAAGGGGCCACAGCACTTGCAAAAAGAAAAGAAGGCATCATGAAAACAATGTCAAGATTTGCATTGTTAATATAAAAGTGAAATGAAAATAAAAATACAATCATCATTTTGCGTTAAGCGATTAATCAGAAAAGCAATTATCTTCCTTGCAGTTCCGTCGCCTTCGGGTAAAACATTTTACCACCAAGTCAAATACGCTTTCTTCCCCTCCACTCTTAAGCCATTTTAATTATGCGGAACGTCCATCGGAGGTGGAATAAATTTCCGATAAAAAGAACATTCACGTTCTTCGTCAAAGGAAAATCGAAATTGAAAATATTGATGGAATACAGAAATAAATAAGCTTTTTCCAAGAAAATAAATAATGAATTTAATTTAATTTACTTCTCGCCATATTAGAATTAGGAGATTGTTACCACGACCAAATAATGGTAAGTGGTAGATTCTCAAACTTTGGCCCTGGTGGAAGACCACATTCAGAGTTAAAACGTCGATCGAAATGGCTTAATACTCAGAATATGCCCCAATTGGGAATGTCATAGTCTTCTTCTGCTGTGAATAAATTATAACCCTTGATTTATTCATGCATACTGAAGCAGATCAACTTGTTTGTTCCAAATAGCTATAATCATGCGAGGATTCACATGTTGATTTATACGTCAAAGAGTCGAATATGCTAATATCAAAACTCACCCATAAATAAAGCGATCCAATTACTCAATGAAGCTGCATCGACCTTAGTCATCTTTAGGTTTACAGTCTACATATACACAATTCAACGAATATATGTACAAGGGTAAGCGTAATACCAGCATACGTGTATTATCCTCTCTTATATATTTTTTACTTCATCACATTATTTGTATTATTATATAAAACTAGCGAGTACCCGGCATGCTGGGCAATGTCACAATTGCCAAATTGGTTTGCCTATCATCCTTCCTCAAAAAATAATCCCTAAAAAACTTTGAAACGGAACCAGGCTTTTATTGAAAAAGAGATTAAAAAATATCATCGTTGCTACAATTTTAAATATAAAGTTTAAAAGAGAAGATGTACTTTTGCCAGGAATTAAAATGATTACGAAAAATATGTTACTCGAATTCTAACGTCTTCATTTTCTACTGCGAATCGGATTTGAAATTAAAATTTAAAATACATAAAAACAATCGCTAAAATTATTTCATTCTTTCCTCCCTCTGCTCGTATGTCTAAGAAGAACGGGCTTGAGATGTTCTAACTCGATCGGTTTCAAGTTTTTCCCTTCGCTCCACTGTTTCTGAAGCTCGTGATGCCTTTATCTTTCTTGCTTTACTTGTAGATCGACCATTATTTTTTTTCTTTTGGTGTCATAATTATTTTGACATCGAAAGTAACGCGATTTGACAACTTTTACTATCTTTGACCAAAAAATATAATTTTGAAATTTTTATTACATCGTAAAAATTGAAAAATAAGTACGTACCTAATTGTGATTACAATTTGAAAATATTTGTACTCATTTATAGTAGTAAAAATATTAGATTTATCTCTAAACAAAGAAAAATCAATTTTAAAAAAATATTTCCTTAAAAAAAATTAAAATTTAAGTAGGTAGCTAATTGTGTTTTCCATTTTTTAAATATTCTACCCAAAAAAACCTTTTTCTGTAGAACATGTAATATGTCAGAGAGCGATATATCTATGGCTAATCTCAAAACAACATGGCCGGTTGAATGTTTTGCTACTAATTTTAAAATTGTATAGCAAAGAGTTTTACACATAGGAGTTAATTAAAACTACTCTCTTAGCATTCCCATCACTAATAAAAAGAAAATGCGCTATTTTAATCGAAATCGGTCTCGTGATTTTAGAGAAAATCGAAAACAGACGGACAGACAAAGATTCATTTTTATATATAGAGATATGTAATAATTTTGATTTGCTGTTAATTCTCCCAAAAAAAAAGTCTTGGTCGAGGGGTAAGACGCTCGACTACGAATCCGTGGGTTGAAACCCAGCGTGCGCAAATAAATTGTATTCAATTAATATGTGCTATAACACATTTAATTCATATAAAATAATATATGGAATATTTGCGGTATTTACCAGCTCCCGTGGTGAAAGACCACCATTCAGAATTGAAACGTTGCTTGAAATGGCTTAAGCCATGTTTGGTGACTAGATCTGAATAGCCAGATACTTTTCAACCTTCACCATCTCATTTCCCCTCCCTCTAACTTCAGCCCCACAACATACCCTAATAGGGGATGCCATAATCTCACTGGCTCTAGACGGTTAGGAGCAGTTGAGGCTCTTGTGCGGTAATCACTATAAAAAATAAGGTAGTGGGAAAGGGAAGGAGACGTGGAAGGTAAAGGTTTTTTCCATGCTTTATACTTTCTTTATTCCATGTGTTAGATTAATTTGCATCCTTAGAGTGGTACCTATCCAAGGTAGTATAGTCAGTTTTTGATGATTTTTGCCGGACTCGGCAGACCTGGGCGTGGCTAGGACTAGGGCTATGGTATTTATACGTCCATTCATAGCACATGTCGACATAATGTTTTTGTTTATTCGTATAACCACTTTTTCGCAGTATTGTTATCAACAAAAATATAGCATATAACCTAAAAAACCGTTTAGTTGTGTCCAGTTTAGCCGCATATCAAAACATGTGGGCGGAGCCCCGGAGACGCGGGGCGCCAAAATCATCCTTATAGTACATAAAAACGATGTGTTATTTTTTTCTCTCTCTCATGGTGTACTACGTAAAAACCCGGAGAAAGTGATTTATCGCAAGTTTGTAAAAATAATTAGCTCCATTTCCATACATGGTTATTCCCATTTATTGCCATTATGTTTATCTGTATTCATTTCTACTGCACCACTATCATTCATATCTTAAATTGTTTGGACCATTGATATTTTTTTAAATAAATTACTCCACAATCTTCATTTCAAGGAAGCGACATCCGTGAAAAGCCCCCGTGAAATGCTTCTCTGTTAAACTATTACCAACAGTTCGTAGTATCGTACATTAACTTCATCGGGGCGGTAGCGATACTCTAACTTTGTCAATAGATTCGCTTTGACACAATAGTCGATCGAGAGCAGTACCCGCCTACAGCGTGCATACCTTTTAACTGACAGGCCTACTATTTGGTGTTCATTACCTCCACCAGCTACCTACAGTGGGTGGCCATCACAGTGGGACCGGTGATATATTTTTGGCAGTTTCATAAACATTAATTATTTACCATCTGATGGTATTAATACGCTAAGCTGTATTCTGTACATGACTCGTTAGATCGCCGTGTGAGGCGCTAAAGTCAGCTAAAACAATACTGGCAATTTATGCTCATACGTAAAAAGGTCTCAAATTTTATTCCGACTACGCTACTTCACGATTCACTCACTATGTCCCTTTTGACGTGTGTCAGGACTAAACTACTGTTAATCAATATGACAGTGACAGTGGAATTAAAAGTTTATATTTTCATTAATAGGCTATTTTTCGATACAAATAAAACAAAATATCAAAACATTTCAAACATATATTACGTTTTATTTTTATTTTTTATGGTGAATACCGCACAAGAGTCTCAACTGCTCCCAACCGTCTGGAGCCAGTGAGACTGTGGCATCCCCAATTGGGGTATGTTGTGCAAGAGGAAGGTTGGGAAGTGCCTGGCTAATCAAACCTGGTAAGCAAACACGGCTAAATCCATTTCAAGTAACGTTTCGATTTTGAATGGTGGCTATTCACCAGGGCAATACTTACAGTATATACCTCTCTGGAACGTACCATAAATATACTATGTATTATTTTATATGAATAAAATGTGTTATGACACATATTATTTTATCCAATATCGGTTCTTATGCGAAATTTAATGGAGATTAGGGCAAGAAAGAGGCGATTATTCATACGATGAAATTGAACAACATTAAAAAGTTTTTCATTAGAAAAGCGTAGGAAAGACTTTGATTTAATTTGCATTTGCAATTATTAATTTATTATTGACTCACCTTATCCGTTGCAACTCATTGAGTTTAAAATTCCTTGCCGTAGACTCAGAAACGATGAATTGCTGTTCCTCAATCATCACTCTTCTAATTACGGGTATCATTCTCCACTGTCCAGAATGTCGAGACTTGTTAACTCAAGCCACGGTCTTGAAATTTTTGGAAGCAGTCTAAATGATTTTTGTCATTCTTTACGACTCTACCAAAACTTTGACTTGACTTCGGCTTGAATGTTCTTTCTTATGTATATTTTGTCCTATATTTGTAATTGCTTCATTATAATATTATGTGTTGTTCTTTCTCTGTTGCTCTTTTTTCCCATTTCCCATTTCGTGTTTTGTATTTTTTTTTTGTAATTGGACAACAGTCCTTTAGTTTATAAATATATAAGTAAAATATATTTGTGCACGCTGGGTTTGAACCCGCGACCTCTGAATTCGTAGTCAAGCATCTTACCACAGATCACAGGGTCGCATTATAAATAAATATAAAAAAATGTATGAATATTTGATGCAACCGCCTTTATTGGCAATCACGGCTTCAAAACGTGAAATTGATTTTTATGGTTTCTGGCAACTCTGGGTCATGTTGCCAGAAACCATAAAAATCAATTGCATGCCTGCTGCGGCGTTTTGAAGCCGCGATTTCCAATAAACGCGGTTGTACGAAAAATGCACATAAATTTTAAATTCATTTATGCTGCCTTCTTAATACACGTATGAAATTTATGCATTTTTCGTTCTTACATATCAATATCAAAAATAGCCCGTGAATGAAAATATAACCTTTAAATTATACTAGCCTTGTTTGAAAAAATATTCAAATTTGAAAATTGCAAAAAAAAAATCACTGGTCCTGATGTGATGGCCACCCACTGTATTAACACGCTGCTGCGTCACGTTGAATGGTAGGAAATCATGTTTGTGCCTAACAAACTAATACGACAGAACAACGCGCACGAATTAGTTACCATGAGTTCGCGTAAAACAATTTGCGTATTAATCACTGTTATCTAGTCCACATATTGTTAAAAAATCGTTACATTTAAATGTTGGAATTTCACGGGGTATCGTATATTTTCAGTAGTAAGTATGAAAACGTTCAACGTATCGAAATATTTATAGCAAAAATATTAACTTTTTAATTGTGAATACCGTAGCAGAATTCCAACTGACCGGAGTCTGTGGGACTATGGCATCACAAAATGGGGTATTTTGTGAGACTGCAGGGAGTAAGCAGGGAAGGAAATAGGCAAGATGAAGGTTGTGAAGTTCATGGTTATTGAGATCTTTTGTTTTGCGTGAATCCTGCATAAAGGTCCCAACTATTTCCAACCGTCTGGAGTCAGTGGGACTATGGCATCCCGAATTTGGGTATGTTATGAGGCTGAAGATAGTGGGGAATGGAAGAAGAAGGAGAAAGTTTAGAAGTAACTTGCTATTCAGACCTGGTCACCAAATACGGATAAAACCATTTCAAGCAACGTTTCGATTCTCAATAGTGGTCAATAAACTAGAAATTATATTTATTGAAATAATGGCGAAATGACATAACTTAATAATATATAAAACAACTTTTTATTTTTTTTGATTTTAATTATTGAAATAAAATCAATAATCTTAAACGTTAATATGAAACAAAAAAAAGGAGAGATGCAGAAACTTGAAAGAACAACGGTCGCGTCGTAGCAAATTGTTACAATAGTATGGCAGGTACTGCCTTGTAACCGTCCTGCCAGGATCATTATATTAATATTATAATAATATTATTGTTACAACTAAATAATTTTTTGGATCAAGTAGTTCTAGTTGGTATGTGAAAGATAATATAATTCAGTAAAGCAGGACTGTCATCCGACGAAATGGAAGAAGAGTAGGACTTACCAATAAGGGTCAGCATCATGGAGGTGGTGACATAGGCCACCAGAATGATGGCCAGGCTGGTGACGATGGCCATGGGGATGCTGCGCTTGGGGTTCGTGGCCTCCTCGCCGGTCGTGGCGATTATGTCGAACCCGATGAAGGCGTAGAAGCAGGTTGCTGCTCCCGTGAATACCTGCAACAATAAGGGCTTGTAAAGGATGTCCTAAAATAAATAAATAATATTTTTTTAAAAATAATTGTTGTCTATTTTCAAATTTAATAAAATGCTTTTGAATCTATGCTATGCACTAGATTCGTATCCATCTAAAAAAGCTCATAAATTGTGCAAATCGGAAGATGCCCGTTACAAGTTGAAACTAGTCCGGTCAAAAAATAAATAAGTGGAAACAAGTTTTAAACGGTTTTTTAAATAAACATTTCAAAACTTGACGAAAAAACAATTCAGTTTCAGATATTTGAACTTGCGTTACATTTGACATCGTCACAAATAAGCATTCAGGGTCGGTGGTTTTGGGTTAACGACAACCGTTAAATGTAAGCAAATCACAATGGCGCATATAAACCTACGATTTGCCGACGATGTTAAATGTGTCGGGGGTTCAAACAACTAGGCCTAACACATGAATGTAGCGGAAGTTATTCTCGATCGATTTTAAGTGGCTTGAAATCGCTTTGCTTTGTTTGGTGGTCAGATCTGTATACCCAAGTACTTCCTAACTTTCCTCGGTTATTCTTCCTCTCTATCGCTTCTTTGCGCCTCACAAAATCCCCCATTTGTTGAATACCATAGCCCCGCCGGGCTAGTCGGGCAGTCGGGGCTCTTGTGTAATAACATAAAATTAAATGATACCGTGCGATTGCCGTGCTTTGTCACAGTTCTAAATATATGAAGGATATGTATAACATGGACACACAAACTGAGAACAGAGACATTGAATACGTAATTGTTAGAATTGTAGAAGTTACAAAGAAATGTGAAGACCACAAAGAACTTTTTAACTGTGCGGCAGTTCACACTTCAATCGTAGTTCGACTTCATTGAGTACAAATAACTAGGACCTCCATTTAGCGGCCAAACACGAAGGTTTAATTTGTGCGCACTTCGATTGTAGTTATTTTGCCAGTTCCAGTTCTTTTCGGTTTCCGGTCGCTAGCCAACCCCCCCCCCCCACGAAATATACATTTTTTGGCGAGGAACCGGCTTCCCAAATCCAGTTATTTTGGATTTAAGATCGCTGACCCCCCCACCAAATAAATATTTTGGCGAGGAACCAGTTCGATCTTTTGATTTCAATTCGACTTCAATTGAAGCGTTTTAAAAAACTAGCAGTTCGTGAAGCATTCACAACTCTTTGAAGTTTTTCCCAACGCCAGTAATTGGAAGTGAACGTATTGGGTACTTACTCCACTCCAACCGTAGGGCAGGAAGCCCTTGTGTTCAGTCCAGTTGTCGCTGCTGACGTAAAAGAGGCCAGCGCCCATGATGAACACCCATACGCAGAGGTTGATTACGTTCAGCACGTTGTTGAAGATCAGCGACTTCTTCACCCCGGCAGCCATCAGCACCGTCATCAAGATCGTGATGACGCAGGCGATGAGGTCCGGGGGTCGGCCTAGGATCATACAACCAACATCTCAACTTCAACAGACTTTAATTCCTCTTAAATAAGAACACGATATTATATAAATATTTCATCATAATTCTTTTAACTCCACTATTATTAAATACTAGTTAAAAATTTGCATTTTTTCTTTCTTTAGGTAATGTATTTACCATCAATAATTGTAGGATTTTTACCAATGTAAAATGTATGTATATTTGTATCGTATCCACTGTTGTTAATTATAGGATTTAGTGCCTTACAATTTTACCTTCTGTCAATGTATCTCATATGGAATAATTAATATATCAAGAGAGTTTTACGGTCAGTGTCTGTTGTATCATCTAGCATTGTGTAACAAATATCAACATATTTAATATTATTCTACTTGCACTCACTGTCACCTACCTCAGAACAGGTTCTAGTGTCCTAGCGAGGTAGGTAATATAAAAAAAATAATATAAGAAAAAAAAAGTTAATAAATAAATACGAGTAGATACCATTATTACATAGCCTGTTTTTTTAATTATACTTCTCTTTGCTCATTTTCCTTGAATAAATAACTTTATTGAAAAATCATTATCTAGAGTACAGTGTCGAACAATATTTATTTACACTAAGCTGACCAGGCAAAATATAAAGAGCGAGTAGTCCGACCGTGGGTAATGTCAGTGGAAGCTTTTTACCATAATCTGTTTCTTATCGAGCGACGAATCATCTTTAAATATTTATTTATAAATTAACGGACTAAAGTCCAATTACAAAAAAAAACAAAACACAAAATGGGAAAAAGAGCAACAGAGAAAGAGCAGCACATACATTATATTAAATGTAACAACGATAAAAAATAGAACAAGTCAAAGTTTTGGTAGAGTCGTAAAGAATGACAAAAATCATGACTTCTACCAAAAATGTCAAGACCATGACTTGAGTTATAAATATATAGATAGAGTTATAAATACATACAATTGATTCAAATCCCTGTACTCTACTACAAATTCAGAAAGCCCACTATGAAATTTGTTTTTATGCCCTAAAATAGAACAAAAAAAAAAAAAAAAAATACAACCTATAATTTTCTCAATATCATATCCTCTAAGTGCAAAATTGTATCTTTCTCCCAACTAGAAATAACAAAAATAATTATGTTTATCTGAGTGACCTGCCAGGTAAGTATGCTTCTGTATAAATTATCTCTGAACTAACTAACTAACTAACCATCACGCCGTTTCTCCGCAGGGTAGGCAGAGATGATAGACTGCCATATAACTCTGTCTTGGCACACACTCTAAAGTATAATATGCCATGGATTATATGTAGTATCTAATAAGAAATAGCCTAGGAATTAAAATTTGAACAGCGCCCTTGAGGTGATTTTTCACAAAAACGGCGCTATTCCAAAGTATCCAAATATTATTATTTTTAATACTGTAGCCATAGAGCTACTTTTGAGTATGAGAATAATATAAACCACTGTAAAATAATAATATTGTATGGGTATAAAGCTATCGACATTAATAATGTTGTTGATATTCTACTGAATGAGGTTGGCATGTTGTTTTTTCACATGTTGATGTTGTAGCGATTGATGTTTGTAGTTTGCTTCATAATACCATTGAAAACAAGTTGTGTGTTGTAGACGTACTGCTGACAGCTTCGTTATAACCTCAGAACAATTATATTTATGGAGAGAGAGCAATATATGTATACCCAACCTATACAAATTTACGATAAATCACTTTCTCTGGGTTTTCCGTCGTAAACCGTGAGAGAAAGAGACAAGACAAGTTCTCACATAATATAGCACCACTATTCAGTGTGTAAGTATGTTTTCCATCTTCTGCATCTCCGGGGACTCCGACCACTACGTTTTGATATGAGACATAGCAGGATTACTCGACGGTTTTTTAGATTATATCCTATATTTTTGTTAATAACAATACTGTGAAAAAGTGGTTCTACAAATAAACAAAACATTATGTCGACATGTGATGTGAATGGATGTATTAATACCCTAGACCTAGTCCTGGAAACGCCCTAGTCAGGCAAAAATCATCAATACTGACTACAGAAGCGCTCCCTCCTGTATATTATTGCTCTGAGGTTATAACGTATTATGATTTCTTATAAGTGGAGCAGCTTCAAATCCTTTTCTCTCAATTTGTTTTTGATATGAACGAGAAGGGGTACCTGTTGGATTCTCAATGGTGAATACAGAATCACAAACTTATCTGCCCAGGGGTTCAAAAAATAAACTAACGGACGTACTTATTAATATTTTAGACCAAACGTGTTTTTGTGTCCACAACAATCTACAGTGAAGACCCTCCCGAGATCCGTATAAGCTTGTAGATCTGTGATTCGCTAATTATCAGGACGGCAAGACCAACTAACCGAATATGGTTCCCAGCGAGCCGGCTATTCCGCTGCTGATGACTCCGTTGGAGAGAGCGTCGAAACACGCGCTCAGAGCGCACGCGCAGGCGCTGGTCCCGATCTGCGAAAACATCGTGAATTATTGCAATGTATATAAAATAAACGATATAATCTCGGATGTGATATGATGTGAGTACGTAATATTCTAAAATTAATAATTACTAATTCTTATTTTAGTATATACATAGCCTGTTCAAAAGAAAAGGTGAGTTTTGAATTTTCGCGGGCTGTGTACATTTGATTATCGTTTTTTTTGTTATGTTGGTACACGTATGTTTATCATATGTTAGCATTATCAGCCATTTTCGATTAGTGGTTTGTTTTTGACAACTGGAAAGGTTAGTCACGTTTTTGTGTGTTCTTCAATTTTTACTTTTTGAAAATAATAGATCAAAGAATAAAATCAATGATTTGTTTTTCCACAACTCTAGGACGCTCATCGTCATTAACATATTTTCGGCCTTCTGTAAAGCGCTTGTACCACTTATAAACACTTTTTTAAGACAAAGTAGACTCGCCGAATGCCACAGTCAACATTTTAAGTGCGTTGGAGCACTTTATTCCATTTTCAACGTAAAATTTAATACATATTCTTTGATCCATTTTTTTCAAAAGTAAAAAATCGAAGAACACACAAAAACGTTACTAACCTTTCCAGTTGTCAAAATCAAACCACTAATCCAAAATGGCTGATAATGCTAACATATGATACACATACGTGTACCAACATGACGAAAAAAAATCGATAATCGAATGTACACAGCCCGCGAAAATTTAAAATTCACCTTTTCTTTTGAACAGGCCTCGTATATATAAAATATGTAATAATTAATTATATTATAATGACTTTATGCCAATGGTTGATGGTGTGGTGGTCAGCATAGTTGCCTTCCAAGCAACTGCTAATTTATCGGGGCTCGATGGTAAATATTAGGTTGTAAAAAATAAATTAATAAACTATCTGAAAATAATGGAGTTGCAATTTTTATAACATTCTGTGTGTGATATTTTCAAATTTATAAGTTTTTTTGTAAATACCGCGCAACTGTTCTCAACCGTTTGGAGCCAGTGAGACTATTGCATCCCCGATTGAAGTATTTTGTTAGGCTGAAGGTAGTAGGAATGGGAAGGAGATGGGGAAGAGGTACTTGGCTATTTACATCTGGTCGCCAAACATGGCTAAACCCATTTCAAGTAATGCTTCGATTCTAGATGGTAGTCTTTCACCAGGTCGATACTAAGAGTTTCAACCACTCTGAAACGCGCCGCAAACATACTGTTTATTATTATATATCAATAAGTATTTTAAAGCACAAATTATTTATACCAAAAGTATTTGCGCACGATACGTTGCGTTTTTTTAGATTTTTAGTCCACTTGACCACGGAGGCCGTCATTAGATATAAAATACACCGAAAGCATTTTTACTTCAGAGTTGAACGGGGCAAAAATTTCCAAAAGTCAGATCCGGAAACAATATTTTTTTGGTAAGAATATTCTCAGGAATATGGTAGCCATCAGCTTAGATTACAAATCGATATAAAAAACCACATTTAAAAAAAAAATTTTTGGTTGATAAAATATAATAAAAATAAATATTTCTAGCTTTCTTAAGAAGGTAATAATAATAAAATTGATTTAAAATAAGGTTAATTCTCATTTAGCTCTTGGCAACTGTCACCCAAGGAACGTTTCACAGGGTATGAATTCTTGACAGTATCTCACCAAACCATAACTTTCAAACTTTAATTAATTTTCAAACCAAGAAAATTAATGTCTCGCTGTTTTGTCTAGAGACTTTACCTGTGACATTAGAATATCTGTGGGAATATCATTAGAATATCAAGAAAATTAATGTCTCGCTGTTTTGTCTAGAGACTTTACCTGTGACGTGGGAATATCTGTGGGAATATCGTTGGAATATCAAGAAAATTAATGTCTCGCTGTTTTGTCTAGAGACTTTACCTGTGACGTGGGAATATCTGTGGGAATATCATGGGAATATCAAGAAAATTAATGTCTCGCTGTTTTGTCTAGAGACTTTACCTGTGACGTGGGAATATCTGTGCGAATTTCATTGGAATATCAAGAAAATTAATGTCTCGCTGCTTTGTCTAGAGACTTTACCTGTGACGTGGGAATATCTGTGGGAATATCGTTAGAATATCAAGAAAATTAATGTCTCGCTGTTTTGTCTAGAGACTTTACCTGTGAAGTGGGATATCTGAAATGGGGTGTCGCTGCGGTTCCCACTGAGGTCTCTCAACTAGAGTTGAGGCAAGCACAGTACTTACACAGATGTATATCTTACAGCGTGTTTTGTTTTAAATTTCAATACAAATAAAACAGTTAATAGTTATTTCTCACTTCAGAGGTTAAAGCCAAATTGTGTTGAAGTCAGTCATATAAAAGTTTTTTTTAACATGTTTTTTTTTTTATTTCATTGTTATTGAAATACTGAAGGGTCTTAAAATACAGCTCTAAATAAATAAAAAAACCGAATCCAAAGGGTATTAAAAAAATAATTGCAAGGTATTCATTAATTCATAGTATTTTCCGATTTCGGACATTATCAAGCACGTCATATAATATGATGGATGCTAATTACTGTTTCTTCAATACATATTATAATATTATGTTCAACGGCACCCGGTCGGACTGCATGAATAAGACGCGCTGTAAATGCACTCTCAATACTAGAAGAATCATCGTAAATTCTTAATGTCCCTTTTCCACTAGTGAAAACAAGTAGGCGTAAACAAGACAAAAAGGTTTTTTCTTTATGACGCATCGCTAGTCCATCGCTACTGAAGCATATACCGATACACAAAAAACACAACGCTAAGCATGTGTTGCTTGCCTCAACTCTAGTTGAGTTACATATACCAACAAGGTTCATAGCTAAACATTATTTATTAATATAAATTATGGAACGTATTGCATTGCACTACTACTGCATACCTTATGGAATTTTTTATTATTATTATAAACAAGCCCGGCCCTAAGTCAAACGGCGCCTGGCGCTGGTAAATTTTTCGTTTGAACAGAAGATTGGTACCAACTCGTATCAAGTATAAGACGAGAGGCGCAGGTTTTTATTCCGCGCCGTCAGTCCGGAAATTAACGGCTTCAATTGTCGTCCATGAATGGTATAGTTTTTGAATTTTATAAAATACTCGTATATAAAGCAATGTGATTAGGTACTATCAGCGCCTTGGCGATTCGCTGTCTGAAGCGGACTGCTCCGATTGCGCCTGCAAAGGATCAGCCCTGCAGATAAACTATATTTATCTGAAAAAGTAGGAACTGGTTCCTCAGAAAATATTGTAATACCGACGGTTCCAGTGACCGCCGTGTCACCGGGACAAAATGACTGTGACACAAATATCGACCATCTGCAAATTACAAAATATGTATCATCACGTCGGCATTTCGTGACATTCGAGAATGAAAAATGTTACAAAATTTTAGAAAAAATCTATTTCTTTCCATATTCGAGGCTGTCCGCTGTGCGGTAATAATATATCCCGGCAATTGTCGCATGTCACTGCGGAAGGCAACGGCACGAAAAAGCGCGGAGCGGGTGGCGGTGGTCCTCACGCGAAGTCCGGACAGCGGGATTTCGTGCCAACTGTATTTCCTTGTCTTATTTTCAGATTAAATTTGGGATATTTTTTCCATTTGCATATTACTAAAAAAAAATAAACATAAATCATTCATCTAAATTACGTACTCCAGACCATAATTAATTTGCATGGGCTGACACATAAAATTAGCACCTAATAGTATATTTGGGGCACGTTCCAGAGTGGTAGATACTCTCAGTGATGCCCTGATGAAAGACCACCACGTGGAAAGTAAGATATTGGCCCCATCAATCTCCCCTCTGGATGGACTCCCTCTTGATGGCGTTTTGCAGAAATGAGACCTAATATCCTCCATTAATATTTCAATTTCATTTATTATTTATTTTTCTTATGAATTTATGTTTATTTTCTTTATTATTATTTTTGTGTGTATTACAAATTTTATATTATTATTATTATTACCATGTATTATTATCAATTGCGGAAGGTATTGCATTGCACTACTTCTGTATACCTTCTGGAATAAAACTTTATTATTATTATTATTATGAAAATGTTGCTTAATAATAATAGTAGTTTTATTCCAGAAGGTATGCAGGAGTAGTGCAATGCAATACATTCCACAATTGATAATGAAGCAAAAAAAAGTTGTAATAAACACAATAATTTAGAAAACAAAAAAAAACATAATTCATTAAAAAAAATATTAAAAAAATATTAATGGAGAATATTAGGTCTCATGTCTACAGACGGCCATCAAGAAGAAGTCCATCCTGGCAAAATGGCTTCAGCTGTGCTTAAGGATCATATCTTGATAGCCAGCTTTTCCCATCTTCTTCTTGCCCATCTCCTTTCCCTCCTCACAACCTTCAGGCACACAGAATATCCCATTTGGGAATGCCACAGTCCCACTGGTTCTGACAGTTGGCACTCTTGTGCGGTATCCCCATAAAAAAGCAAGTACATAATGCCATGTTATCTTGCGAGAGGCATTTAAGTTGTTTCCAGAGCCTTCCTCTCTAGTGACAAAACACTCCAATAAATGAATAAGCCTCGAGAAAAAATCGTCGATTTTTTCTGTCACATTCCACCAGTTAATTCAGATTACGCTCGCCACGTGGCACCTCTCACAGAATAAAAGCTATTCATGAAATCTGCCGGCCTTGAAAGAGGAGGAGCTTTATGTTTCGAGCTGTTGTGTAGATATTAGATGGATAAACAATCCAACAGATGCATCTTAACCTTTCTCTTCCCCATCTCTTTCATTCCGCCTCCCCCCATCAGCCTCACACCATATAATATATCATATTATATTTCAGTCAGGGATGCCATAGTTCCACTGACTCCAGGCTGTTGATACTCTTGTGAGGCATTCACATATTCAAAGATAAGTTACGATTTATTTTTTTATCAGTATTGATATATTGTCACTGGAAAGGCAGAAGGGCTTAAGCGACACTTTGGCCAAAAATGAATCAAATATGCAGTTTTAATCAGTTTTTTTCTCCTTTATTGAATGATCTGACTCTCGTTTGATTCTGAAGACTTTTGTGGCGCTTCAGCCAACTAAAATATATTTACCATTTGAGAGAATGCTTGAGACAAGCGACAAAAATTTGGGACTTTTTAGCTTTTTGACACTTCGGGTACCTCAGCAAGAGCATTGAGTTACCTGAGTTATTAATTTATTAACTTATTTTTTCAAAATTCAACCAGGTGCTGAATACATGAATTTTATTGTAAAGCAGAAAAAAATTTAAAGTGCTCTGTAAACTTCCCAAAATGGCGCTTCAGCCCTTTTACCTTTCCGATGACGATATAATACGGATTGTAAAATAGTTTTTCTAGATAGTACAGTACTCTTTTACTGTCTACAGATGTTTGAGGACGAATAATCCATTAAACTTGTATTTCATATGCTAATGATGATTCGTATGCCTCGCTTTTACTGCGAACCAAACGCGACCATAAAAGGCTGCGCGTGGGAAACCTTTCTCAGCGATATTCCGGAGAAACTTTCCATAAAATCCAACGGCAAAGCGACCCCCTTTGTGAAATGATAGTTGCTTTTATTTTCAATAAAAGCTCGTTACGGGTCATGACGCTCTAGCAGTACGCTCTTAGGAGCGTTCGAGCGACTCTTTAAAGGTTCAAACGACTAGCAACGCACTGTATAGATTTACTCGTAGCGCTTCTTAATTGGTAAAACTAGTTATAGCTATTCGACTTGTATGGACTGCATTCAACGTAGGTTGTTTCCCTTACTCGCTTTTATGACTCCTCAACTCGAACCTTGGGTGTTAGTCAGTTGTCACATTATGCTCTCGGTGATAAAATAAAAGCTTCTATCAATTACTGGAAAACATACAGAACCTAGCAGAGTTCAAACCGGTCTTAAAAACCAAATTGTTTAAAAATCCTACACACAAAACGTAACTTATTAAAATTGAATTTCTTTAAAAACTTCCTTAATTTGCTTTGTTTCGCTTTTCTCCTTTGTAAGGTACACAACTCAATGTTCTTACTGTCAATTGAAAACCACACACTCATTGTTATAAAATATTTATTGTTCTTTTGTTATTTGTTATATTTACACTGTTTGTATTTTTAGAATCGTTTACTTATAATACTTGAATATTAATGCTTTTAAGTATTAACATGTTAACTGTCCTCAAACTAATTTGCCTTTCTTTGATTTAACAAAAATGACAATATGAATTCATACGTTTCATCTGGGTTTTTATACCCTTAGCTTCTGGTAAATTATTTTTTCAATCTGTTGATGTACATTCAATTTTATATCCACATCTGAACCTTTTTTTCTCATCATTTATGATAACGATCATGATTTTAGATAGTTTAAATTGTATGCATATTATATATTATTTTTCCCTTGTTAGTTAGTCTTATTAGCGTAATAAATATAGTATATGTATAGTATATAGGCGCACTTGAGGTGAAATATCACAAAACTGCGCTATATAAGTTCACTGTTATTATTGAAACCATCAAAGTTCATGAAAAAAGGAAACAACAATTTTCTTAAATTATCACATCATTTTTTATTAAGTGACTTTAAAGTTTTACATTGAAATCATATTTTACATTATCTATTATAATAAATGATTGTGAGTAGTGTAAGTGTGATAGATTGAGGGAAGCAAAACATGGTAAGAATCAGAAAATGTAATTTTATAATTAGAGTAATGTTTCCACGGAAAGTGCCAGACGTTCTGGAAGCGGAGACATGCGTCATGGGATGGGAGATATGTCTTGAAAACCTGAGATTTTCTTTCGGAAGTGTTTTAAAACTAAACTTTATATTTCCGCTTTGGGACATTCTCGAACAAGAACGAAAATTTAGAACCGGAAACTTGTCTCATTCTGGATCTTTTGCGAACGCGGAAAGAGGTCGCCATAATAGTTAGTTACGTTGGCACTGACATTAGCATTGACCTTTTCACGCAGCTGTTGGCCTTGGTCTCGAGGCTACCGCGTCCCGCTGGGCATTCCTTCGCCTGCGCCTATTCGTCACTTAAGATTACTTGTGAAGGCGGTTCAGGCTTCGATAACTCCACTTTGCAAGTTGGTATCACTTATCGATTTTGACGGTTAGAGCGGTAGGTCTGACTGCTGAAGGATACTTCGAGACCTCTAATCAAATTGAGTAATTATTAATCAAATATATCAGACTTTGAGCGTCTGGCTAGAGTCTACTGAGATTAATAAGTACTGGTAGTACATCTCAACACTGTTTTATTATATGTTGGTGTGTTGGTGAAACGTGACTGATAATACAATGAAATTATATTACTGTTATTATTAATGTTTTTTTTTCATTAAACAGTGCTAGATGCAAAAAAAAACACGAGGCGTGCCAGTAGGGTATCTCAATAATGTATTTTTTTTGCTAATGGGCATATGAAAAGGTTGGTGGTGGTCAATAACGTTTCAAACTTATAAACACGTTGTGGAGCTCTCAAAGCGGCTAGCAAAAGATACGGTAATTGCCCTACTTTGGATTTAGCGGATTCAGTATTAAACTGTAACGCGTTGATTGAGTTCTATATGCATGTATATACTACATCTAAAATATTTAAATAAATAATTGCCAAAAAGCCCTCGTGTGTGATGAGAAAGTGTTTTCATTACACTGAAAGCACTAGTAAAAGCCAAGGAATAAATTTAATTCCCAAGTACATGCACATGACTTATTGTTTTAAATAAAACGATTATTTCCCGAATATTTTAGGCGCCATTAAAGAGAGTGAGATGGTGAACGTAGCAATACATAAGTATAAGAAGGACAACCTACTGGCAGTATGTCGATTTATAAAACGCTCCCTATTCGTTAATGTAACGCCGCCCTGTACTATACATATATTTCGTCCATATACATATTCTTTGAACATATAGTATTGTCGGCCTCCATAGTCGAGTGGAAAGACGCTTGACTTCGAATCCAAAGGTCGCGGGTTCAAACCCGGCGTGCGCCAATAACTTTTATTTAATTAGTATGTTTCATAACACATTTAATTAATATAAAATAATGAAAAAAGTATATTTGCGGTACGTTCCAGAGTGGTAGATACTCGAAGTATCGCCCTGGTGAAAGACTACAATTCAGAATCGAAACGTTGCTTGAAATGACTTTAACCGTGTTTGGTGACCAGATTTGAATAGCTAGGTACTTTTTAACCTTCCTCTTCCCCATCTTTTCCCCCTCCCTACTACCTTCAGCCTCACAGCGTACCCCAATTGGGGATGCCATAGTCTCACTGGCTCTAGACGGTTGGGATCAGTTGGGACTCTTGTGCGGTATTCACTATAAAAAAATAAAAATGAAATTACAGTGTCAACTCGGTGGACTCGACGAAAAAAGTGTTTTTGTGTCAAAAACCGCATTTTTTACCTAGCCGCCGCTGCTGAGTACGAAAAGAAAGAGAAGGGGTTAGAGAAAACTTACCAGGTACTCCAGGATCATGTTCCAGCCGATGACGAAGGCGATGAACTCACCCACCGTCACGTAGGAGTACATGTAGGCCGAGCCCGTGGTATGCGGCACCCGCACCCCGAACTCGGCGTAGCAAGCCCCTGCAACAAACAAACAAACAACCATTCACCACATTGTAGAACACTTTCGATACAAGAACGGGCAGCCATATTTTCACGGTTCAAATATGTGTTTCAAACTTTGAGGTATATAAATGGAGATAACATCAGCGTTCAAAATATGGGCAGCAAACATGAGGCCGATCGGCACCGCAGAGTCGACATGGGCTCAGTCGGTTACGAGCTCAGGGCAAAAATATATATATGGAGAGAGAGCCACATATTTTCACCCACTCTATACAGATTTACGATAAATCACTTTCTCCGGGTTTTCACGTCGTAAACCGTGAAAGAGAAAGAGACAAGAAAAGTTCTCACATAATTTAGCAACACCATTCGGTATGCATGTTTTCTGTCTCCCACGTTTCGACATTGGCGCTCAGCCCACCCCTTACCACTTCCCGCCCTGGAACAATATTTTTGACGGACTTTTCAAGGAACGTGGCTCAAAGCGATAATTTATTAGGAGGAAGCGCTAGTAAAGTCAGTATTGATAATTTTTACCTGACTGAGGCATGGCCTGGGCTAGAGTTAGGGTATTTAAACATCCATTCATAGCACATGTTGACATAATGTTTTTGTGTAACTACTTTTTCACAATATTGTTATAAACAAATATGTAGAATATAACCTAAAAAACCAATTATTTTTGTTCTGTTATGTCGCATAACAAAACGTAGTGGGCGGAGTCGTCGGAGTCGTCGGAGACGCGGGAGACGGAAAACATGCTTACACACCTAAAAGTGGAGCTATAATGTGTGAGAACTTGTCTTATCTCTTTCTCTCTCGCGGTTTACGATGTTAAAAACCAGGAGAAAGTAATTTATTGTAAATTTGTATAGGTTGGGTAAAAATGTGTGGCTCTCTTTTCATATATATTCTTGCTCTGAGGCAACAAACATGAGGCCAATTGGCATCGTAGAGGTAACATGGGCGTCAGCCGGTTACGAGCGCTCGCCGTTTATGAATCTCGCGCGGTAACCATAAGTACACGTACGCTAAGATACTGCACAAGTCATTCTGGAAGAGTTGGAAAATAATTTAGTCCGTGTAAAAAATGAAATATTTTACACGGACTTAGCAAAGAACGTGGACTCTATTTATATACCTCAATGGTTTCAAAAGATTACCACTGGCCTCTACACTGGTGCTGCTTTTGTATTTGTGGCGATATTTTAACGACCCATTGAAATGGCGTGACCAGGGAATGTTAAGATGTGAGCGAATCGTGTTGAAATATTAGAAATTGTATTTAGAATGGAAGAAAAAGTCGTGCACGGTTAGGGGATCCCTATACCTCCAAGTTATGGAATTAAAGATATGCACGGCAATTATGAATCGAGTTCGGGATCTCTGCCCTGTCGTGTCGGACTGGGTGGTAGAACGTGGTGATTCATCCGAGTGACTCTCTGGCCAGCAAAAGGATAGGCAAGCTATTAGTGCTATCGACATTTTTATTAACAAAAGTAATCAGGTTTAGTACCACTATGCAAAAGAAGACACATATGCAAAGAGAATTTCACGGGGAAGGGTGCAATTCTTCAGTGTTTTTGATCAGGAGCCAAGTATATTGCCTAACCTCTGGAATGCTGGATTCCCGCAAGTTACAATTTCCATCGTACCTTGCCGACTGTAATTTCGTATTAACTCACTTGTGTTTTACAAATTGATGTTTTCGTCAATTATGCTATCTTTTCAGATAAAGTGTTTATGTATTTTATTAAATTGTATTGTGATGGAATACGTGGTTTTTCTCAAATAGCTACTTAAAGTTGGAGAATTGGATTTTCTCCTTCGCGTCTCTTATTGTATTGACGTGTGGCTGAATAAATTTTCTTCCAAATAAAAATAAAATTGCATAAGGTTTTGCTGAAAGTACAAACAGTTATATCACTTTGCCGCACTTACGTAAGCAAACTTCAAATATGTAGTACTCGACTTGTACCAGACTTAACGTAATAAAAAATATATCTATAGATTGATTATTTTATTTATCGGCGATTGTGTTTCATTTAAATATGCGACAACAGGTTTTAAACGAATAAAAAAATACTCTACTAATACTAAAAAGATACTGGTGAATGCCCGGGTCCTGTAGGACACTCCGGCACACTAAAGGTAAAGTCGGTATGAAAGCTGCCACTCCAATGGAACCTGTTACGTAGCCTGTAGGGAGAAAGTGCTTTGGGTGTTAATTTTCGTATATTTTCTCGTACGTTTAAAATTTAAAGCATCGATTACAACAGCAATCCCTTAATTAGGTAAAATATCGCTATAAGTTGAAATAAAATAAAATTAAGGGCCTTTGTGAAATTTGATAGCATGCAACATAATTTAAATTTAATGTTGTTATTAAACAGTCTAATTATTCAACTTTGCTTTGTTACTCCAGTCACGGCGCGGGGAGGGGAAGGGGATTGGGGATGTGGCAGAGCGAAGTCAGATGAGAAGGTACCTGTGGGGTAGGTAAAGTAGGAAACGAGAAGGTTATTTATGAATAAATGAGCGTCTGAATTTACGACTGCCACACTTTTTAAGGGCGCTCCGCCTTTGAGAAAAAGTTGTTTGGCAGAGGGAATGGCAGAAAAAAAGGACAAATACTTATTTCAAGTTTGAAAATCGGAAATATTTATTTATTTATTTAACAAGATCTCATTAAAACAGTCGTTCACCAAATACATTAAGAAATGAATGATATGAAAATATTGTTGATACATGCGTAGTGTGACGTATGTGTAGTTGATGGCCTGCATAGTCGAGTGGTAAGACGCTCGACTGCGAATTCAGAAGTTGCGGATTTTAACCCTGCGTGCGCAAATAAATTTTATTTAATTAATATGTGTCATAACAAATTGAATTGATAAAACAAAATAAAATATACTATATTTGCGGCACGTTCCAGAGTGGTAGATACTCGTATAATAAGTATCGCCCTGGTGAAAGATCATCATTCAGAATTGAAATGTTGCTTGAAATGGCTTAAGCCGTATTTGGTGACCAGATCTGAATACCCAGGTACTTCCCAACCTTCCCCTTTCCCTTCCTCATCTTCTTCTTCTCCCCACAACACAATTTGATTGGTGATGCCATAGTCGCACTGGCTCTAGACGGTTGGGAGCAATTGAGATGCTTGTGCGGTATTCATGTAAAAAAAGTGTAAAAAATAAATAAAACATTTATGTACATCTCACATATAGACAAGGTATTATATATCCAAAGGAGTTATATAAGTACAAGCTGAAGTAGTGTGACGCACTATATATGATATAATAACGCAAACAATGTTAGCAATGAAATACAAATAAGATAAGATATAAAAGAGGTTAATTCTTATACACATGTTATAAGATAATCGTTGAATTGGCAAGTGTAAATCGTTATGTACCTAACGGTCACTCTTGTACGCATATCGAAAGATAATGACAGAACTCTATATATATGTGCATCTAAATATATCTAAGGTAGATGCAGCTTCATTGAATAGTTCCATCGCTTTATATCTTGGCGTGTTATTGTATGACGAAGTGTGAATTTCGGTGTGTAAAACGTCACATATTCTGAGTTCCTAACTAAAAACAGCCAAATCCTATCAGAAAACATTTTATCTTTGGTTGAAAGTTTATCATCACGCGCTGTAGACTGACGGTACAGTGGTAGACACTCTAAGTATCGCCCTGGTGAAAGACCACCATTCAGCATCGAAACGATACTTGAAATGGCTTTAGCCGTGCTTGGTGACCAGATCCGAATAGCTAGGTACTTCTCAACCTTCCTCCTCCCCATCTCTTTACATTTTAATCAAATCCCTGTACTGTACTAAAAATTCAGGTTGGCCATTATGAAATTTGCTCTCATTTCCTAAAATTTAACATTGAAATAAATTTACAATGAAATGATTTTAATAAATATCAACTATTTTATCAATATCACGTCCGCTGAGTGGAAACTGTATATTTATCCCAACTAGAAATACATAAAATAATTGTTTTTAACTAAGGTGACCTGTCAGGTAAGTATGCTTCTGTATATTATTTCTGTACATAATATAAACAAATATTAGTATGCTGTAAAATGTTAACGTAATGGTAATAAAATAGAGCTTATGAATTAAGATTTGTACAGCGCTCTTGAGGGGATTATTCACAAAAACGGCGCTACACGAATTATCCAAATTTAATTATTTATAAATACATCAAGGAAATTTGTGAAAATCTCCTTACAAGATTTTCACTCCCGCTAACCATAAAAAAATAGATTTGGAACGTTTTTTGAAATACGCAATTTAATTTGAACCTTTCAAAGATTTTCTTTAGTTTTATTTATTTTATATTAGTTACTTTGTACATTCAAGTTTACAAGTAACTAATTATTTCATCTTCTTTTTGACTTAATATAATATTTATTTTAACTTATATAATACTTATTATTTTGATTTACATGCACTTTAATCAATTTTCACAATTTTGAATTTTTGATAGGCATAATTTCGATGGTTTCCAGCAGCGTATTATAAGCTATTTTGTGTGTTAGCTTTATTCTTTTCTGGTAGTCTAATTTCATTGCATGCCTTTGTATTATATTTGTAAATATCAATATTGTAGATAATTTTGTCAGAAAAATATTTTGGTAACAAATTGTTCTTCATTTTATGTAAAAACATCAATGTGTTTAATGTTAGCATCTGTTTCACTGTTAGCCGATTTAGTTCCTCTGACATTTTAGTTACTTTTGAGTATCTATTTAGCTAAGTATAATTCTTAATGCTCTATTTTGGAAAATTTGAAACCTGTTTTGTTCTTTGTCGTTACACAAGAAAATAATTTATCAACGTATTTAGCTATCCAACGCCATAGGCTATAATATAACAAGCGTGATTGGCTACTAGTGCATGCGGAGTATTTCTGAAGCTTTGAGCACTAAAACACCCTTAAACAAGTCGTCGATTTGAAATTAAACGGCACTAAACATTGTTTTTTGTTAATTTTGCCGTAAAGGCAAAAGTACTAAAGCACCATTTTTGGAAGTTTAAAAAGCAGCATTTTTTAATTAACACAGGTAACTCAGTGCTCCCACTAAGTTACTTGAAGCGACAACAAGTTTAAAAAGTCTTAAACTTGTGTCACTTAAGTCAATCCCTCTAATTGTAAATATATTTTAGATGGCTGAAGCGCCACAAAAGCCTTTAGAATTAAACGAGAGTCAGATCATTCGATGCAGAAAAAAAACTGATCGAAACTGCATATTTAACTCATTTTCGACCAAAGTGTCGTTTTTGCCATTCCAGCGACGATATGGCAATAAATTTGATAAGATGGGTGTGGAGCTTGGAGTAACAATATACGGAGAGAGAGCTAATTCTTTTTACCCAACCTATACAAACTTGCGATAAATCACTTTCTCCGAGTTTTTACGCTGTACACTATAAGAGAGAAAGAGACAACAAAAATATCACACCGCTTTTATGTACTGTAAGGATGATCTTAGTCTCCCACGTCTCCGGGAACTCCGTCCACGCGTTTGCATATGCAACTAAACTTGACACAACTAAACGGTTGTTTAGGTTATATGCTTTATTTTTTTGATAACAATACTGTGAAAAAGTGCTTATACGAATAAACAAAAACATTATGTCGACATATGCTATGAATGGATGTATAAATACTCTAGCCTTGGTCCTAGCCACGTCCAGGTCTGCCGAGTCCGGCAAAAATCATCAAAAACTGACTACACTGCCTTGGATAGGTACCACTCTATGTACTCTACGGTGTGGAGCTTATTTCAGAATATTGTATAGATTTATGAATAAGTAAATCGGTTTGATAATAAACTTGAAAGATGCTTCAATACCAACATTTTTCAAAAAAACAAAAAGCAAATATAACACCACAATTATAACGCGAAAGATTATTTTTCAATTTGAATGGCTGTAAAAGAATCGGGCAATTTAAAAACCAAATTCAAATCTCCGGAAATATTCCACCAAATTTTGTAAAATGATCTCTCTAATTTATGGATACACCTGAAGCGAACCTTCTAAAGGTTAAATAAGTGATATTTCACAAATAAACCTTCAAATCATCTTCGTTATCATGTCAGGTCGTTGAACTCTTAACAACTTACTAATCTTTGAAAACTTTGTTTATTTCTAATGACTTTAGTGACAAGTTACAAGTTGAGTCCGACTTAAGGTTCTGATTTTAAGAAAGGGTTCGAGACAGTGGCGGCTCGTGATTTTTTAGTTCGCTATAATGATGAGAATGAAAGATACGACGTTTTTGATGTTGTTGTAGCCGAAAACGATTAATTTTATTGTATAATCTTTTGGAGAAACAATGTATGGAGAGAGAGCTAATTATTTTTACCCAACCTATACAAACTTGCGATAAATCACTTTCTCCGGGTTTTTACGTCATACACCATGAGAGAGAAAGAGACAGCAAAAATAACACACCGCTTTTATGTACTGTAAGAATGATCTTAGTCTCTCGCGTCTCCGGGGACTCTGCCCAAATTTTTTCATATGCGACTATACTCGACACAACTTAACGGTTTTTTAAGTTATATGCTATATTTTTGTTGACCAAAATACTGTGAAAAAGTGGTTATGCGAATAAAAAAAATATTATGTCGACATGTGCTATGAATGGATATATAAATTCCAAAGCTCTAGTTCTAGCCACGCCCAGGTCTGTCGAGTCCGGAAAAAATCTTCAAATACTGACTATACTGCCTTGGATATGTACCACTCTATGTACTCTAAGGTATTTTTAAAAGATTTTTCGGATCTGGTGGTCACCAGTTTGCTAAAAGGTCTATAAAAAAAACGACTACTACTAGAAATCTTGGCACTCTAAGCACAATACAAAGTCACGAGTCGCCCCTGGTTCGAGGAAGTTTCGCATACATTTTAATTAAGAAATTAGAAAAGTTGGGTACTCACGGCTACTAACTAATTACAATCGCTTTTGCATTCCCGTGAGAATCAACTTAAAGCTCAATTAAATCCTGTCAGAAACAACAAGTTTATGATCTGTTGAATTAACTATTTAATGTGAATACCACACACGTTCCAAACTGTCCGGACCTAGGGGAACTACGGCGTCCCCGATTGGGGTATGTTGTAAAGCTGAAGCTAGTGGGGAGGAAAAGGAGATGGGAAAGAGGAAGGTTGAGGAGTACCTAGATTTTCAGATTTGGTCACCTAACACGGCTTTTCAAGCAACGTTTTGGTTTTAAATGGTTTTTTTTTTTTAACCCCGGAGACACTGAGAGTTACTTTCTCTCTGGAACATACCGGATATGCTATATTTTATTTCACATTAATTTTCCATATTCCAGAGTGAATTTAAACAACTTATCGAGATTGCTATGTATCTTAGCGAGATATTAAATAATAATAAAAATATATCGAATGAATAAAATTTTTTATTGAAAACATGAAATTCAGATCAGAGTTATATAACATAATTAGGTAAATTGAACATGTTGTGTGTCATACATACTTACATATGTTGTTTCTTTCTTGTTATGTTTTTTTGTTTCCTTCTTATACATTTTAAATTAAATTTTTCTTTATTGTTATACTTGTTATACAAATGGGGAAGGGTATAAAATTAAAGTAAACAAAAAATACAAAGTGTGTCATTATATACATACAGAGGAATAGCAAAATAAAATAGCAGGACAGTGAGAAAACAATCAAATAACATTTAAACTATAAAAAAAGAACAGAGAGAAAGATACATATATGAATTGAAAAAGACAAAACGTCGACTGAGAAGGCGATTAAAATAAATATAAATTTTATGAATTTGCAGGAAATACTTGTATATCTAATATTGCACTACTGGACAAAATTACCTCATTATTAATTTGAATGGCTTTCTTTATTTCTAGTGCTACTATAATTAATTCGCATGTATAAGGTTTCATTAACTTCTAGTGTGCTGGAGGTGCCAATAGGCACCAGGCATTTATAACTATCTTTTCAGAAGTTCTCATCCTTTCAAACCTGTTGTTCGCATATCTGAATGAACCGTAATCGCTTCTCAACAAAATAATCAATATATAGAAATATTTTGTATTGCTTTAAGTTTGGTACAAGTTGAGTAATAAATATTTGAAGTTTATTTGAGAAAAATAGATTTTCAAAATGACATTACTGTATGAAAACCTCGTGCAGTTATTTTTATTTGACAAATAAAAATAATTAATTTAATTTATACACAAAAATACAATAAAAAACATCTTCACGTTTATTAATATTTTTTTGATGACACGAAGAAGATTTTTTTTCCGAATATAACTAGCTATTCCACAAAAAAAAAAACTTTTAATATTAACATACAAAAGAAAAAAAATAATGAACGCATTATCTGAAAAGATATCGTAATTGACAACATTTTTTTTTTTAAAACACAAGTGAGTCAGTAAGGTACAACGGAAATTGTACCTTGCAGAAATCTGGCATTTTAGAGGTTAGGTTGACTTATGACATGTTGCCTAAAGTGAAAAAACCTTATGCAATTTTTATTTATTCAATTACCTTTTCAGCAAACAGTCTGCTTCCAGATTAAAATAACCCGCGATTTTCCCCGTTTCTGTTTTTGGAACTCTGTCGTTCCCGGAAATAACAATTCGTGAATTATCAATAGAATGTTGGAGTCTGATTGTGGCGTTCCAGAATTTAGAATTTTTGATTTCTCATACAATAAATTTAAAGCATTCTTTAGGCGATATTTCTCAAAAATGGCGCTATATAAATAAACCATGTATTATCGTTATAAATCGAAAAGGTTATAATATAATACGGGCTCCATTTATCCCCCCCCTCGTCTCCTATAAAATATTTTTCAATAATTCCACACAATCACGAAAAGTTGAAGTTTTTATTTATTCTAAGTATTGTAATATATTCGCTGATACACGTTTTGCAAGCAACGATTGACGTTAATAATATACACAGCTGAAAATAATTTCCGTTGAAAACGTAGTCTATAATTTTTAAAGTTTTAACAAATCATTTCAAACTTTTTCCTGTTCAAAAATTGGTTAGTTTGAACTGAAAAAACCATCAAAGAATAATAGTGGAGAAATTCAACCACCAGCTCAGAGGGGAATTTAAGTAGAATGAATATTTAATATCATGCTTACACTGAAGCGTCCTACTATTTAATTTTATAATTTATCTTTGAACCACCATGCTTTTTCAAAATTACCTAACCATTTTAATTGAGATTTGTCATGAACATCATTTATGATTATATCTTTGCTTTCATATTTGATAGATTCCAATAAAAAAAAACACGCAATTTGATAGGTGATGACACATAATACGTATTTATTATGGCATTAATTATTGAAATAATATTAATAATCTTCAACGAAAATATGAAACAGACCAAGATAGAACTAAAAACTTGCCTTAGGCACTAACACAAACGAGCCACTTGAACGCGCAACATCTCACAGCATACATATTTTGTGTAGTCTGGTGAACATAGAATAATCTACTCTGACGCTAGCGGCGTTTGAGCACATGTAGTTACTGCTTTTGACACGTTTAAGTAGGACGGCCGGTGAGGCGCTCGCGGTGGTACGGTTAGCTAAATTTTGCGCGTATTTTCGAAAATATAAATTTATTTTTTGCCATATGCAGGTAAACATATATATTTTTTTGAATACCGTATAAGAGTCTTAACTTCTCCCAACCGTCTAGAGCCAGTGCAACTACGACATCACCAATTGGAGTATGTTGTGGTGAGGGGAAAGAGACGAGGAAGAGGAAGGGGAAGGTTGGTAAGTACCTGGCTATTCAGATCTGGTCACCAAATACGCCTTAAGCCATTTCAAGCAATGTTTCGATTCTGAATCGTGGTATTTTATCTAACATTCTAGAACGTGCCATAAATAAACTTTATATTATTTTATATGAATTAAATGTGTTATGACACATGTTAATAAAATAAGAAATATTTGCACACGCCAGGTTTGAACTCGCAACCTCTGGATTCGTAGTCAGCGTCTTACCACTCGAATACGGAGGTCGTCATATTTTTTGAGAGTATAGAAGGGTAGGCAGTGCTTATGTGCTTTTACGGAGTGCACGCCTATGGCTGTATTTATGTTTGTTGTTGAATTATGTTTTCCCTTTTTTCAGCCATCTCTAATAAATTTACCATTTGGGAGAAGGCTTGACTCACGCGACACAAGTTTGGAACATTTTTGGCTTTTTGTTGCTTCAGATAACTCAGTGAGAGCATTGAGTTAACTTTCTTTTTAAAATCCAACCAGGTACTGAAGAATTATGAATTTTATTGTAAGACAAAAAAACTTTGAAGTGCTCTAGTGTGGACTTCACAAAATGGCGCTACAGCCCTTTTGCCTTTCCGGCGAAGATATTATATTCATTCGATTGCTTGTCTTCTTTGCTGGCTCGATTAGCAGTCTGACATTGTTTATTTTGGAATGGTGTGGATTAAAAATGTAACAACGTTATTTATTTCAATTTCTGCGTCTTTGAAAATAAGTTTGAAAAAGTAAAAAATAATCCTAACTAAACCATTAAGATAACCATTGTGTAAAAGGCTTATTGAAGTGTGAAGAGACGACTGGGGCCTCAGACCATTTAAAGCACCTTGATGCAAGATGGAAGATCTACAGTTTCTCGTGTCTAGGATGAACCAAGTATATATGCAGAATGAGTTGATGATGAATGTAAGTCCAAGGTCATGGTGTTTGAAAGAGAGAGTAAGCAAACAGCGTACAATACAGTTGTAAATTATGAATACTTGGAGCAAGTGGATGAGTTTGTATATTTAGGAAGTATGTTTATGAAAGACGGAAAGGCTGATAATGTTATTGCACGAAGGATGAATGAACAGGAAACTCTATTAATAGAGGACTAAAGGCTGTTGTCGAAAATAAAATAAAATGTACCAAGAAGCAAAGCTAGCAGTTCACAATAGAGTGCTTCCACCAACTCTGATGTATGGCAGTGAGGAATGGAACTGGCAGAGGAAGGATGAAAGTAGACTGAATGCTAAAATGAGATCTCTGAGAAGTATGTGCGTAAAACCATGTTGAAAATTTGGATATCCGAAAAGAATGCAAACCTGATGTAAGAGTAACGAATTGAATTAAGAAATGGACGCTTTGATGGTTTGGTCACGTAGAACGAATGAACGACGAAAGGAGTGCGAGAAAAATATTCAGCGCAAAAAATATTTGAAGAAAAAGTCAGGGATGCCCGAGGAAGACATGGCACGACCACGAGGGATAGAAATACTGGATTTAGAATAACAGAAGAGTATGTATGAGACGATGCATAAATGTTAATGAAGCCAGGAGTGTGTGTCGAGACAGAGTTATATGGCGGTCCATCCTCTCTGCCTACATTGAAACGGCGTGATGGTTAGTTAGTTAGTTTGATGCAAGATACCACCATGTGGGAGACTACTTACCGGAGAAGACGCTGGCCAGGGCCGCGATGATGAAGCTGATGACGACGCCGGGCCCCGCCACGTTGCGCGCCACCATGCCGCTCACCAGGTACATGCCCGTACCCACGCAGGACCCCACGCCCAGCGACGTCAGGTCCAGGGTCGTCAGGCATTTCTGCAAACAAACAAACAACCAAACGTTAGCTGGCAAATATACTACACATATATATATCATATACGGTGCCAAAAATATTTGCGGATCCCTTAGCAATAGCGCCAGTGGTATCACTGGGGAGAGTGTATCAAACTCCCCCACATTTTCGCTCGACTACGGATCTGGAGGTCACGATTTGAGACCCGGCGTGTGCAAATAACTTTTATTTAATCAATATGTCTCATAACACATTTAATTCATGTAAAATAATGTATAGTTTATTTGCAGTACGTAAGTATTACCCTGGTGAAAGACCATCATTCAGAATCGAAACGTTGCTTGATATAGCTTTAGCCGCGTTTGATAACCAGATTTGAATAACCAAGTACTTCCCAACCTACCTCTTCCCCATCTTCTTCTTCTCCTTACAACTTTCAGCCCCACAACATACCCAGTTTGGGGGGCCATAGTCCCACTGGCTCCAGACGGTTGGGCGGCATTCACATAAAGAGGCCGTGTACATAACGCCATGTTATCTTGCAAGAGGCATTTTAGTTGTTTCCAAAGCCTTCTTCCTTAATGACAATCTCTAATTAATTAGTAATCCTCGAGACAAAATCGCCAATCTTTTCTGTCACATTCCGCCAGCCAATCGGACTACGCTCGCCACATGGCACCTCTCAAAAGGGGGGGGGAGGAGCTTTAAGTTCGGAGCTGTTGGCTAGCCACCAGTTGCATACCAATCTTTCTCTTCGCCATCTCCTTTCCACACTTCGTTCTGCCTCACATCATACCTCGATTGGGGATACCATAGTAACTCTGGATCCAAGCAGTTAGAACTCTTATACATCATTCACATAACAAAACAAATATTGTTATACAATATACAAGTGTACCAGGAATGATGTCACGTATTGGAATTCTCCTTTGATACTAGAGGTAGTAGCATCATGTTTAGAAAAAAAAGATTAAAGCGCAAAACTATTCCACACTGCCTGAACTTGGTGGGACTGTGATGTTATCAATTTATACTGAATTCTGCAAAAGGATTCGATAAAGTTAACCATAAAACTCTGCTTAACAAACTTTGTAAGTTAGGTCTAGAAGGCAAACTACTAGATTGGATAAAGATAAAAGAGTTATCTAACCAATAAATTTCCCCACGTTAATCTTTCCTTTCTTACAAATTTGTAACTACCAGTGGTGTACCACAAGGGTCAAATTTAGGCCCAATTTTATTTTTACTCTTTATCAATGACATTGTAAATATTTTTATAACAATGTTTTCGTTTTGCTTTTTGTTGACGATAAAAAAAAAACTGATAAAAAATTGTATGTTCACTAAACGAAATTAAATTGTATTTTCGGAGAAAGAAATCATTTTGTGGTTTTACATATTTAATGATAAAATCTTTGGTCTTATACAATATGTATTTTTTCCTTTCATGAAATTTAATTAAACTATAAGATTCGTGTAACATTATCAAACTTTATTTAAACATAAGTAAATACAATATAATATTATCACAACAAGCAAACACTTTGTGGATTGGCATGATTAATTAAATAAAAAAACACACGTTGTTTTAATAATCGACTAATACTTATACGACTAATATAACTTGAGTTATCAACTATTAGAACTATTGCTTCAAATAATGAATACGGCAATACTTTAATTGATAGAATCTTTAACAAAAAAATACGATGTCTATCCAGCAACATTTTATTTATTTAACAGTAACTAGCAATAATCAATATCATGGGTGGCGCCGAATTATATATATTAATAATTTTTCATCACTTAATACCATTAAATTTTATTCTGAAATAAAACCCGCATATTATACCAATAACAACTTAGATTTTTTTAAAATTAACTGCAAAGATAAATAAAATAATTTAAGCCATTCTGGCAATTATAAACTTATATGTAATAATTGCCCTTCATTTTATAAAGGTAAAACCGCCCGTAATTTTAATGTTAGAGTCGAAGAACATATGCGATGTTTGAATAGTATAGGCTTTTCTGAATTTGCGAAATATCTAATAAGTAATAATCATTCCGGAAAAATACGGGAATTAATATTCTACATAAAAATGAAATAGGCCTACAGCAAAATAACTAAGAAGCCCTGGAAATAGATAATAACCATCTTCCAAATAACCAAAATAAATTAACTTATAGTCCTATCTTAAACATGTTTCCCATCTCCTCCACCTCTCCCTCCCCTCAAACTTGACGTTCTGCTACCCTCTCTATCTTCCATGGTTTCCCCCTCGCCCACTTAACTAAATACATTATATGATACGTTCCTTTTGTCCTATTGTTGTCTACCTCCTAATATTATATCTCTATTTTCCCCATTTTCACCATTAAATATATATATATGCACATTCCTCTTATTTCATTGGTATATTCTCAAGTCCCGATGAAGATTCTGCTGAATCAAAACTAGTAGACATATACCGAAATAAAGTGGATTAAAAGAACGGATGTTTTTTTATTTAATTAACAATATAATACGTTATTTTATAATAAATCAGCCTTTCAAGTTTCAATATAATCTTAATAATACTTTTCTCATACCTGTCAATGAAATTAATGATCTTGGCATAGCTAAAGATTCTAAATATAAGCTAATTTCACACATCAACTCAGTTGCGATCAAATTATATTAGAAAATAGTTAATGAAATGAAAAAAATAACTTTGAGTAATACCACAGATATTATTATTATTTTTATGACCGACCGAGAGTACACAATTGTTGATTAGGCTAAGCAAAACTGGTCGGTCATAAAAATAAAATCTGTGGTCGGATACATACTTATTTTTTCATTTCATTAAATATGTCAAACCACAAAGTCATTGGTTTCTACAAAAAAAAAATACTTAGCTTCATTTTCAGAAAGGTCTGAAAAACCTGCACTAAGCGCGGTTTAATCAATTAAAAGTAGTGATTTGATTCTGAGTGGGGTACTAGTTGGTATAAACCATTCACGAACGATGTATAGGTATATAATATTTATGTTATATAACAGTAATAATTTGTTTACGCTGGAGTTCGAACCCACAACCTTTGGGTTTTAGTCAAGAAGTATACCGCTCTGCCACAGAGATGACTAAAACTTGACGATTAAATAATTAATCAATATTAAGCAATTCAGTCGAAAACTTCTGCTGGGTGAAAGCGGCCAAGCATTGGGAAATCTGGAAAACTTGACACCAGAAGGCTTACGTAAAAGAGGAAGTGAGTTTCTCCTAATAATGTATTTAAATGACACACTTAACATATAAATAATACACACGAAATGATAAATGTTTCAGAGGTTGTATGATACGAGCGCTTTACACCTGTCGCAAGAGACACACATGAATAAACGAGTAGGGTTTGTCTCCTTCTCCCCGCAGGGCCTTCGGTCTAATAACGCTTAGGCGCGAAGATTGCATGATGCCTACACCGCTTCATCGATTAGATGTACGTATGACGACTGACGACTGACGACTGACGACTGACGACTGACGACTGACGACTGACGACTGACGACTGACGACTGACGACTGACGACTGACGACTGACGACTGACGACTGACGACTGACGACTGACGACTGACGACTGACGACTGACGACTGACGACTGATGACCTCATTGACCGTTGACCCGAAGTGATCCGGCTGTGATTCGAAGCCCGGTACCCGTGCCCCTCCGTCAAAAGGGGACCACGAAAAGCGCTCATCTTATACACAGAAATGATGATCAATCTTTCAAGTGAAAAACCCATAAAATGAGACTTATTTGAAAATCATTGATTGCGTCTAGAGCAAAGTACGCGTGTGGGTTGTGGTGGGGTGGAGGAGGTGGGATTGGGGCGGGACCTGTATTATCAGGTAGCTTACGTGAAGTAACCGAGATTTTTTTTTACACCCTTCATCCGTGAAAACCTCTTAAACAAAACTAATTATTAATCATAACACTTATTATTTGAGAAACACCTGAACATTCTTTAAATACTTTGCGTTGCAAAATTTACATTTAAAAAAATAAATAAATACCCGTGCTTCTAAGCTCCTTACATTATTGTGTGATTATTATGAGTATTTCTTATTATTTACAACAAAGGATCCTCCCCAAATACGATTGAGAGGACATCCCACTTGTAATAGAGAGAGAGAAGCTGCTCAAATTGAGGTTTAGACATTGCACAAAAGTTTATATTTGACGCCCAACGTTACATTTGGCAGTGCACTAAGTACAGAGTAATCACATTTTAACGCAACTTTCGTTTGTCAAGTTGTGACTGGAACGACGGCCTCCATAGTCGAGTGGTAAGACGCTTGACTACGAATTCAAAGGCCGCGGGCTCAAACCAATAACTTTTATAACACATTTAGTTCATATAAAATATTGAAAAAATATATTTGCGGCACGTTTCAGAGTGGTAGACACTCTAATTATCACCCTGGTGAGAGACCAACATTCATAATCAAAACGTTGCTTGAAATGGTTTTAGCCGTGTTTAGTGACCAGATCTGAATAGCCAAGTACTTCCTAACCTTTCTCTTCCTCTTCTTCATCTCCTTCCTCTCCCCACTACTTATAAAAATAAAATAAAATTGTCATACATGCCCAATGTTTGAATTAACGGTAACGTACGTGTGTTTGTCACTTACAACGTTATGTGTAAATATTCTAAGACAATAACGTGTCTATATATTTGTAATGTCATTGGTGGTGGTTCAATTGAATTCAATTCCTCAAATGAGTAGGGCAAACAATGTTTTGCTTTAAAACATCATACAGAAACATGGGCTCTTTGTTTGTTTGCTGATTGTTCGACGCGCATTCTACAACGATTCCCACATTGTTGCAACAGCAAATGTTGTATGAAACATTGTTATCTTTAGAAACAAATCGATTTCAAAGGTTTTTAAGACAGCAAATATATGATTCGTTATAAACAAGAAGTTCGATCAAAATGTTTGCAGCGATTCAGTGTGGTGGGAATGCCTCAATTCCTAGCGTATCCCGAAAGATGAAGCGGAAAGATGTCCGTTGTTAGGTTTGCATTCAATTCTCTATGCCGCGGACGTTGAAGGAATAAAAAACATATTTAATAAAAAAAATGTTGTACCGAGTAAAAGAAGTATCTCGATATATTCGAATAATATGCCTTAAAGACGTCTGTGAGAATAGGATGATATTCAGTGGTTAGGCCTCCGCCGCGCGCCGCATTGAGACGGCGTGCCATGAATGAATGATGGCAACTTAGTATGTGATAAATTGCCGGATTGTCCCCGGCGACTCGTGTCAGACATTCACTAATGTAGATAATAGCGCATGTGGTTCCGCACATCAATATGTTCCCGTGTAGTTCCACACATCGCCGCGCGGGTACGTACCATAGTGTGCGTGCGTGGGTGTGCTCGCCCACTGGAAGCGGGGGGCATTGCGAAGCGAAGATAGGTGGGGTTTGGGGGGGATGGTGAAGGCGTGGCGGGGGGTGGGAGTAAATAGTTCACTGGGGCAGGTATTATGAATGGAATGTGTTTTGTTGCGCCTGATTAGAAGAAGGATAACCTTCCTACGCCCGTTCATCGTTTACCGGGAATACTTTCTGCGTAATAAAAAAAACACTGTAAATATGAACTGAGCAAAGTTGACAAAGCTTTTAATAGAATAAATACCATTTAAAATAAAATATTTAATACCCACATTAAAGTATTTTTTTTCTAAATATTGTTTGAGCTGTAGCTTACTCTGTTTAATCAATTTAGCGTCTTATTTCAATTTTTAAATATCAATTTAAAGTGAAGACCGCACAAGAGTTCCAACTGCTCCCAACTGTCTAGAGCCAATGAGACTATGGCATCCCTAATCGGGGTATTTTGTGAGGAGGGGAAGTAGATGAGGAAGAGGAAGGTTAGGAAGTACCTAGCTATTCAGATCACCAAATACGGCTAAAGCCATTTCAAGAAACGTTTCGATTGTGAATGGTGGTCTTTTACCAGGGCTATACTAAGAGTATCTATGGTACCACTCTGGAACGTGCCGCAAATAAACGTTTTATTGTTTTGTATGAATCAAATGTCTTATGACATATATTCATTAAATAAAAGTTATTGACGCACGCTGAGTTTAAGCCCGAAACCTTTCGATTCATAGTCGAGCGTCTTACCACTCGACTATGGAGGCCGTCAATGTATTTGGTTGATATTTTTTAACCCATTTTTCTCAAATAACATTTCTTCGTACCAATATAAATACAGTCCCATTTCTGAAAAAATCTTTTCCAAAAATAAAGCATTTAAAAATATTGGTACGCGCCTCTGTGATACAAGCGGGTACCAAATGTCTACCTCTCTCCGTGGGTACAAACTGACAAGGCCAAGAAAAATGATTGAAAAAGATTTTTTTTTCAATCCATTGGTATTGGAAAAGAATTAATTTAATCACCTTAGAATAAAATATAATGCGAATAAACATCGTTTAATACTTTATAAGATGAGATGTCCGAGTGTAGTTAAGACGGGCATAGTTCGGGAAAGCTTTTTCAAATTTCTTTACATCAAATAGTTTTATCTTTCACGCTCATAAACTAAAGTGGTCGTTTCAAATCCGCTGCTAACAAATCAACATTGTTGTATGGAGTCACTGAAGAAATAATCGCTAGAAGTATCATCGATACCGATTTGAAAGACGTTGTCCCCAATTTACAAAATATATTTCAACTTCTAGACCCAATTTTAAATATTTAATTTTATATAATCACTAATATATATATATATTAGTGATTACCACCTAAGAGTCCCAACTGTTCTCAACCGTTTAGAGCCAGTGGGACTACGGTATCCCCGATTGAAGTATATCGGGAGGCTTAAGGTAGTGGGAAGAGGAAGAAGATGGGGAAGATGAAGGTTTGGAAGTACCTGGCTATTCAGATTTATTTACCAAATACGGCTAAAGCCATTTCAAGCAACTTGTAGATTCCGAATGGTGGTCTTTCACCAGGGCGCTACTTAGAGTATCTACAACTTGGAACGTGTCGCAAATATACTGTGTAGAACTTTATATTAATCAAATATGTTATATATAAATATTGATTAAGTAAAAATTTTTGGCGCACGCCGGGTGTGATCCCGCGGCCTCTAAATTCGCAGTCGAGCGTCTCACCACTCAGCCACGGAGGCCGTCATAATGAAATTGATTATCTGTTAAAAAAAAATGCATTTGACGGAACGACATCATTTTCACCAGAAGAAAGGGAAATTTGAGCTCACTCTCGGCACACCAGACTACCCATAAAACATTTCCGTCGGTCCATCTCTTCAATGGATGGATTTAATATGACTTTCGGTGAAACTGATGGGTCGTTAAAGCCTCTCGGAGAATCAAAGCCTCGCATAACACGGCGACGAGCTTAACAATGTAAAGGGTGTAATGGCTCTCTGCGTTGTGGTTACTGAACATCCGCTCACAAATTGTTGAGTTCCGGAAGCAAGATTAGCCTCCGTACATATTTCATGCTAAATTTGACAAGTCTATCATCTGACCGGGTCAGTTATCCCATTATTTCCTAAATCTATACAATATTCTGAAGTAAAATCCACACCCGTCTTATCAAATTTATTGTCATATCGTCGCTGGAAAGGCAAAAGGGTTTAACCCTTTACCGTATGGATTTTTTAATCCTTCCAGAAAAAATATATTTGTTTTGAAATGTATTTAGAATCATGTAAGAATAATATATATATATATATATATATATATATATATATATATATATATATATATATATATATATATATATATGTATATTAATATATATATGTGTGGAAATTTATTTTTTATTTTTTAAAGAATTGCAAAATATTTATTATAAATGTTTTGTTTCATATTTGGTACTACGTGCAATATGGCGAAAAAATACAATATTCCCAAATTTGTCACACTATGAATTAAATGCATACCAACCACACCAAGGAGTATAATTTTTTATATCTTAATATTGTATATTACTTCTAAATAATTACAAAATAATTCACGCACTGAACAATCACAACCACGCTCGTTCACGAAATAGCCGAAATGACAACTTACTGACGCGACTGTAATAATAATAATAATAAATGGATAACTTTTAAAGCGCCGTTTTTGTGGGAAAATCACCTCAAGGGCGCTTTTCAAATTAATTTATCTTACCTATAATTTATCACTTAAGCTTATAACTAATAACTTACAGCTAAGATTTATTACTAATGGCTTACAACTAATATTTTCAACTAGTGACTTACAATAAGGACTTAGAGCTTGTAACTTACTACTGAGTATAACTTATAACTAGTGACTTAAATCTAAAATTTCATAATTATTACTTCATTACATTTTCATTATTGCTCCACATTTGCATTACTGTTCAACGATTCTTTTCTTATCTAACAACATATAATAGAACAAGTTTCAAATTCTCAAAAAAAAAGCATTGAGAATTATACTTAGGCAAAATAGATATACAAAAGTAGTAAAAATGTCAGACGAACTAAATTGGCTAACAGTGAAACAGATGTTAACATTAAAAACATTAATATTTACACATTCAATCAACATTAAAATAAAAGTTATTACCAAATTATTTACAACGTGGATATTCACAGACATAATACAGTGGTTACTAAAAAGCTCGTAACTGGCAGCACTGTTCGATTTATGATAATTCAGAGCTCACAGTAAGGAATTAGCTGAAAATAAAATACAAATATGGCCCACATAGCTCTTTGTGATGATAAAATTCTTATGTTCCAAATTTGGAACAGTATACGGTAAAGGGTTAAGCAACATTTTGGTCACAAATTAGTTAGGCATGTAGATTAGATTCGTTTTTATTTTTTTATCGAATACTCTGACTCTAGTTTGATTCTGAAGACTAGTGTAGCCCTTCTGCCATCTTAAGTACATTTAATAAAAACGAAATAATAAATTTGACTTTTTTAAATTTTAGCAACCAGTTTCGCTTAGCCTTTAGGGTAAAAAAATGAACAAAAAAAAAAGTATCCGGTTATATATACATACAGAGGGAGAACACAGTATAAAATAAGATAAGAGAACATTGAGAAAGAGACATATAATATGAAATGAAAGAGGCAAAACGTCAACTGAGAAGGTGATAAAGAACAATGCTAAATTTTATGAGCTTACGGGAAATATACCTAATATTGGACTACTAGATATACAAAGTTTTGACTGGTCGGTAGCTGAGTGGACAAATGCGTCGGATTCCCACTCGGGTGTCGTGCGTTCAATTCCTCTGCTGGCTAAGTCATCATTGCACAAGCAACATCTTCCGCTTCTTATGATGGCAATAAGAATTTTTCAATAATTTTCAGGTTATTCGTAACCCGGGAAGGTTTATCTTTCTTTAAAAAAAAAAAATGTCAAACCACAAGGTGATGGCTTTCTACGAAAATATAAAAGGAAGAGGCTTGACTCAAGCGATACGAGTTTGATACTTTTTATCGTTTCATGTAAATCAGAGAGCGCATTGAGTTACCTGGGTTAACTTTTTTTTTCAAAATCCAACCAAGTACTGAAGACATTGAATTTGAAATTTATTGTAAAAAAGCTTTAAAATGGACTGGTGTAAACTCCTCAAAATTACTCTACGGCCCTTTTGCCTTTCCAGCGACGATGTTACAATTCGTTTAATTTATTTTGTTTTATTAAAGTTTTTTATACCTAGGTACACATTAACGAGTATAGAAAACAAGGTAAAATAACAAGAACAAAAAAATCCATAAAAGCAAAGCCTGTTTGTGGATGTTATAGTAAAGATATTCACATTTACGTGGATTAAGTGGAAGCTTAAAAATATAATGTTTACCTGTGTGTAAAGCATGTACTTTCAACCAGGGTAAAATTTAATAGAAATGTACATGAAACATTCAGAGCTGATTAAAAAATATGTAAAAAATGATAATTCATGTGCTGTCTAATGCTAAAAGCACCGCTTTTGATTTTTTCACGGAAAACGAGAATAATTATTTACCCAAATACCGACATTATAAATAATAAAATAAAAATACAATTTGAAAAAAATAAATATAATCGAATCGAATACATTAGTTGCTAGCGCCTGTAGTATAGGCAATTTACATAGCACAGTTGGATAATTTCTTTAACCTTGAAAATTGAAAAAAAATAATAAATTAAATTTAAAAAATAGTCATGTTATTGATTTAGTACCAAATATTATTATTTTCATCTACAGTATCTCTCCTTATGTCCATAACCCTGATATAAGTACAATTTTTTTCTTCTATAAAAATGGTAGATATCATTAATGGTAGCTAACTAACTAACTAACCATTACGCCGTTTCTCCGCAGGAGTAGGCAAAGAGGACAAACGCCATGTAACTCTGACTTGGCACACACTTCTTGCTTCTTTAACATTCATACATCGTCTCATACGTACTCTTCTGTTATTCTGACTCTTCACATGACCCGATTAAAGATTGATTTACTTGATCGTGCCATGTCTTTCTCGGGCGTCCTCGACTTCTTTTTCCATTCACTTTCACATCATATACTCTTTTCACACTCCTTTCCTCGTTCATTCGCTCGTGTACATTGTTTTGGAGTTTAGGTTTATTATGTAAATGAATTACTATATGTGTGTGTATTTTTTTTCAGTGAATACCACACAAGAGTCCCATCTGCTTCCAACCGTCTAGAGCCAGTAAGTCTATGGCATCCCTAATTGAGGTATGTTGTGCTAAAGCCATTTCAAGCAACGTTTTGATTCTGAATGGTGGTCTTTCACCAGGGCGATACTCAAATTATCTACCCCTCTGGTGTTTCAAATAGAGTATTTGTTATTTTATATTAAAATAATGTGTTATGACATATATTATAAATTTAATAAAATTTATTGTGCACACCGAGTTTGAACCCGCGATCTCTGGTGTCGTAGTCGAGCGTCTTACCACGTAGCCCGTCAATTCATTAGTCTCACTAACTTAGCACCTACGGCCTATTCTAAATGTTAAATGTTACTGTAGCGCTTAAAATATATAGATACGCTCGATGGAGCTTATGGAAATTACATCACAGATGTCGCTCGGTAAACAAAGGGCGAAGCTTCCAGCCCCGCGCCGCCCGGGTGGGTGACCCGTCTTGTAATTAATACGGAGAGCCGGTCCCGGCCATGCCCGTCGGCCCATTATCAGACCGGGCGGATTGCAAAGGTCAAGTGGGCTATTAGTATTTGGGTCGATGCAACAAATCGAAAGTAAACACACACATTAATTTGGACGGAAACTATTCTCGTAAAACGTGGAAAGCTTTTTTAAGAACAAACAAAGCATTATCTGGTTTTGAAAAACTTGCCAATTATTAGACTGGATGTTGTGGAAATGAGATCCCTGAGACGTTTGTGCGGTTAAACCACGTATGAGCGTATTAAAAATGTGGATATCCGGAAAGAATGCAAGACTGATGTAAGAGTAACGAATAGGATTAAAAAAGGAACGCTTAGATAGTTTGGCCATGTATAGCGAACGAACGAAGAAAAGAGTGTGAAGAGAATAAACTATGCGAAAGTTCATAGAAGAAGAAGTCGAGGACGCCCGAGGAAGACATGGCACGATTAAGTAAATCAAAGACTTGAATCGGGCCTTGTGAATAGTCAGAATAACACAAGAGTATGTATGAGTGAAAGTGAATGAAGCAACGAGTGTGTGCCAAGACAGAGTTATATGGCGGTCCGTCCTCTCTACCTACCCTTGCGGGGAAACGGCGTGATGGTTATTTAGGTAGTTGGTTAGTTAGATAATTATTCATTTTTCCCTGCGTAGTCGTAGGTTGACTACGAATCCAAAGATCGCGGGTTCAAACCCGGAGTGCGTTAATACTTTCGTTTAATTAATATGTGTCATAAATCATAAAACTCATATTAAGTTATACATAGTATAATTGCGACACGTTCCAGAGTGGTAGGTACTCTTAGTATCGCTCTGGAGAAAGAACACCTTTCATTACTAATTTCAACTTCACGACATACCTCAATTAAGGGATGCTAAAGTCTCACTAACGGGTGGGAGCAGTTGGGACTCTTGTGCTGTATTCACTATTAAAAAAACAAATAATTCTTTACAATACATGGCACATAACTACACAATAAAACACATTACTTAACGAATTGAAATTTCCAGTTTATGAACAAAAAAAAAGGTAATAGCACTTCAAAGATTCTAAAATTTTTCTAAAATTTTATAAATCAGTGATGTATCCTTTTTCTAAACCTTAAAGTGTGTTAATATCTTTCCTAATGTATAATTTATTAATCTCTTCTATTAGGAATGCCTATTTAGCGTATTTATTCGTTTGTTATCATTTCTTTAAGACTCCTTTTTAAAATTTGTTTGTCTTTGTATAGTGTTATTCCTCTCTTCGTTTTATATTTTTGTCCTTCCCGGAATTTGTTTTTCCTTTAGAAATAATATTTGAAAAGGGATTAATGTACTACATTATCATTTCAATAAATTTAAAAAAAAGTTTTCAGATGATTGAATCCACGCCACCTAGAAGAAAACCCGATGCTTTGGACCACTTGGCTACGAATCGATTTTAAGATACATTAATAACTGAAAGTTTCAATAAAATGAAAAAAAATAAAAAAAATAATGTAGTTCTGTTTTTTTAAAACTTAATAATACCATTTTAAATTTAATTGAATTGTACTAAAAGTATATTGAGTTTCATAAAAATTAAACATACAACTATAAATTTGACTAAAAGTTGAAAAAGGCCAATTTATTATATATTTATTATCACCTTAAATAAAAAAATAAATATTTTTTGAAAATAAAGAAAAAACATTTTTTTTACAAAATTAGTTTTACAGCAATGAAGATACCTGTAAGTAAATGCCCATTTAATATTATTTTGTAAAAACGCTTGTGAAATTCTCTGTAAACATTTTTTTGTTATTTTACAGCTGGATTGTAAATGCTGCCAGGTATATCATTCTTAACAGTCAATCCCGCTAATTCCCAGACTAAAAGCGAGTCAATATATTTAGCGTGGTAGCGGAAATTGAAACTCAAATCAAATGGTAAGATCCCCAACGCTGCAGAGGTCATATATTTGTCATGGGTTGAAAAATCATTTAAAAAAAGGTTGCGTCCACTCACTGAAGAGGTAAGTCGATAGAATTTTTCTGTGGGCGTGTCCGTGTGCCAAACGTACGCTCAATATTTTTTTACTTCTACTGAAATGAATAATACATAAAAAATCATTTTAATTAATTTGTTTACGTGAATATTGCACACGAGTCTCAACTGCTTCTAACCGTCTAGAGCCAGTGAGACTATGGCATCCCCAATAAGGGGTATTTTTGAGGCTGAAGGTAGTGGGGAAGGGAAGGAGATGAGGAAGGTTGGGAAGTACCTGGCTATTCAGATCTGGTCATCAAACACGACTTAAGCAATTTCAAGTAACGTTTCAATTCTGAATGGTGGTCTTTCACTTGGGCGATACTTACAGTATCTACCACTCTGGAACGTGCCGCAAATACACTATATATATATTTTATATCAATTAAATGTGTCATGACACATATTAATTAAAAATAAAATTCGTAGGCGAGCGTCTTACCACTCGAACATGTAGGCCGTCAAAAATGTATGTACTTCACGTTTCTAGGTGTTTTCTATTCAGTGCGACCCACGAATACGTGTGTGGGAACTTTTAATTTGTTTAACGAAGGCTTAGTCGCGTTTTTTTCTACCCACGTCCATTTTAACAATTTTATCTTGTAACCTTTAAAAAAACCAGGCTCATCCGGCGGGCGCGGGGCCAGCGAACGGTGGCCGAGCCATACATTAGGTTTAAAACCACTCGCCCGATTTTATTTCATTGGGGTTCAGCCGAGGGGTCGATATGCTTGATTCATATCACCGGCAGCGGATCGTTTAGCCAGGTAGAGGGATGGATCAGATTTAAGGCTACATACGGAAGTACGCGCGTGTTGCTGTCGACGGGTTGTGGAAATCGCAAGATAAGAGTATTGACGGCCACCATGGTCGAATGGTAAGACGCTCGACTACGAATCCAAAGGTCGCGGGTTAAACCCAGCGTGCGCAAATAAATGTATTTAATTAATATGTGTCGTAACATATTTAATTCACCTAAAATAATATAAAGTATATTGAGTGGTAGATACTCTAGGTATCGCCTTGGTGAAAGATCACCATTCATAATTGAAAGGTTGCTTGAAACGGCTTTAGTCGTGTTTGGTGACCAGATCTGAATAGGCATGTACTTTCCAACCTTCCTCTCCCCCATCTTCTTCCCTTCCCCACGTGCTTTAGCCTCACAACATACCCCACTTGGGGATACCATAGTCTCATTGGTTCGAGACGGTTGGGAGCATTTGGGACTCTTGTGCGATATTCACTATAAAAAATAAAAATAAATTATGAGTAGAAATTAATTATAAGAGAACTTAGAAAGCAGAAAATTGAGAGTGGAAGCCAAACGCTTCGGTCCATAAGGCCACTAGCCGGAAAGCATGAAATGCATAGTTAATTTGTTTTTTCTTTGTAATAATATGTTTCTAAAAAACAATAAAATACAGCGCACAAAGTTTCAGGGTTGAAGTATCATTAAAACGCCACCCATCTTTCACCTGCTTTCTCGGAAAACTGTTCTGAAGAAAGACATTTTTGTCTTATCGCAAAAAGTAAGTAAGTGGGTGCACACGTTTTTAAAAATAATCAAAAGATTTTATCTGAAATGGAATCTTTCTTCCCGCGAGCCTTTTCATTGCGAGCGACAGTCTTTTCAGAGTAGAACAGAATGAGCATAATGTAATTGATTGTTCTTTTATAAAAATATTTCCTTCGCTACAGCCGGTATTTTATGCCATTATTTATTGTGAAATGTTTTCTTTAGAACGTGACAATGAGCTTTTACGCGTACCGTTAAAAATATATTTTAACATGAATACGGCATGATAGTCACAGCTGCCCGGAGCCATTGGGACTATGGCATCCCCAATTGGAGTATGTTGTGAGGCTGGAGGAAGTAGGGAGAGAAAGGAGATAAGAAATACGAATGTTGGAAAGTACCTGGCTCTACATATTGAGTCATCCAACACGGTTAATACCATTTCAAGCATCGTTCGATTCTGAATGGTGGTCTTTCACCGGGGTGATACTGAGAGTATTAATATTTATTTTTTTAGTATAACAATTTTGATAGTTAATTTTTCATTATTGACACACGTGCGTTTGAAATGTATTTATTTTATATTTATACATTTGTATGTAGGTAACCAAAAAATAAAAGGCAAAAAGTTTACAAGACCAAGACATTTAGGTATATTAAAAAAATATGTTTTTTTGCACACGCCTGGATTTGAACCCACGACTTTTGCATTTGTAGCCTAGGATCTTAACAACTCGACTACGAAAAGAGGTGTAGATACTCTAGATTCTCTCAGAGTGGTAGATACTCTAAGTATCGCCCTGGTGAAAGACCACCATTCAGAATCGAAACGTTGCTTGAAATGGCTTAAGCCGTGTTTGGTGACCAGATCTGAATAGCCAGGTACTTCCCAACCTTCCTCTTCCCGATCTCCTTCCCCTCCCCACTACCTTCAGCCTCACAACATACCCAATTTGGGGATGCCATAGTCTCACTGGCTCTAGACGGTTGGGAGCAGTAGAGACTCTTGTGAGGTATTCATGTAAAAAAAAAAAAAAGAGGTTTCGACTTTGTAAAATTATTGGGCATTGAAAACGCATGCGTGAAAATGTATTTTTTAAAACTATTCTCAGGTTAAATTTATTAAAATACTCTCCTTTCGACTCTATGTGTGTACCAAACTACATATCGTATATTCATATATAACCATGTGTTGCCATCAATCCTGTCCCCCGTCAAAATAACACAAGTACTAAAGGTTATGTGCAATAAAGCTAGTAGAAATCACACCGAGACACTGAATAAAGAATTCAACGTTATTTCGGCCCGTCAACTGTTTATTTTAGTATGAACAAGATTTATAGGTGGAGACCATCCTTAACGCATACTTTATCAAGGCCCAACACTGAAAATGGCGCAAATATTTTTTTCTTCCGCGGCTATAGGTGTGTCGTGTTGGTGGCTGGTTTTTTTTTTTAGTTTTATTTATTTTGTATTAGTTACTTTGTACATTCAAGTTTACAAGTAGGCGATTATTTCATTTTCCTTTTAACTTATGTACTACTTATTATTTTGATTTAAATGCATTTTAAATAATTTTTACAGGCTATTTTGAATTTATTGATAGGCATAATTTTGATAGTTTCCGGCAGAGCATTATAAGATTTCATCCCTTTATATGTAAGCTATTTTGTGTGTTGTCTTTATTTTTTTCTGGTAGTCTAATTTATTTGCATGCCTTTGTATTATATTTGTAAATATCAACATTGTAGATAATTTTATAAGAAAAATATTTTGGTAACAAGTTGTTCTTCATTTTATGTATAAACATCGATGTGTTTAATGTTAGCATCTGTTTTACTGTTAGCCAATTTAGTTCCTCTGACATTTTAGTTACTTTTGGGTATCTATTTCGCCTAAGTATAATTCTCATTGCTCTATTTTGGAGAATTTGAAACCTGTTTTGTTCTTTGTCGTTACACAAGCAAATAATCGTTGAACAGTAATAAAAATGTAGAGCAATAATAAAGTTGTACTCGTATATAGTAATTGCGGTTTTTCTGCAAATTTTTTGACGACTTTTTACTAAAAAATAACTGTATCCGCAGTGACAGCCCATTTCAGATATCAACGTCTCTATTCACAACGGTTTGCGAATAGCTAAATTTTTCTATTGCAATGTTTCAATTTTCTGACACATTTAATTTTAACGTCCATATTCAATACGTTTCAAATTTGTGTGCACTCACAATGTGCAAAAAAACCTTTCTCTCAAGTCAAACTGGCTGGCATCGCTGGAATAATACGAGAGCAATGTAGACGGCTTGTGTGGTACTACGCTCGACTATGAATCCAGAGGTCACGGGTTCAATCCCGGCGTGCGCACATGACTTTTATGCAATTAATATGTGTTATGACACATTTAATTCATATGAAATATAAAAAAAAGTATATTTTTGGCACGTTCCAGAGTGGTAAATATTCTAAGTATCACCCTATTCAGAAATGAAACGTTGAATGAAATGGCTTAAGCCGTGTTTGATGACCAGATCTAAATATCCAGGTACTTTCCAATCTTCCTCTTTCCCATCTCTTTTCCCTCTCCACTACCTTCAGCCTCACAACATACCTAAATTGGGGATGCCATACTCTCACTGGCTCTAAACGACTGGGAGCAGTTGGGACTCTGTGCGGCATTAACAATATATATTTTTTAAATCATTCAGCGTTGTCTCATTCTTGCATTACTATTTATTTGCGCCTTATAGCTGTCTCACATTTACAGAAAACATATTAAAAAAAATTGCTTCATAAAATATCAAATACTTTATTTTTGGACTCTTTCGTGATCTTGGTTTTGTTGTGCCCTTTAGGGTTTTTTTTCATTCTTGACAGTTTCAACACAAATCTACCGACGACATTAATACTCGAAAGTTAAAAGTAGTTTTTTCTTTTTTAAATCCAAGAGAATAGGTCAGAGTTTGAAAACATTTAATGTAAGCTTTTGAAATCTTTTTAAGCTTTGTGCAAGTATTTGTCTCTAATTAACTAACCGTCGTGCCGTTTCTCTGCAAGGGTAGGCAGAGAGGACAGACCGCCACACGGCACACACTCCTTGCTTCATTCACATTCATAAATCGTCTAATATCTCTATAATCTCTTCTGTTATTCTGACTCTTTACATGGCCCGATTCAAGTATTTGATTCACTTGATGGTGCCATGTCTTCCTCAGGCGTCCCCAACTTCTTCTTCCATTCACTTTCGAATCACATAATCTTTTCACACTCCTCAAATAGGTAAAGTAATATTTCAATATAGTTATTAATATTTGTATTGCTATGTTATAAACCACAAGCCAAACCATGCTGAGTATGTGATACGACTTTTTACGACAATTTCGTCAGGTGTCATCATTTTTATACAATTATATGATTTTTTTTTAAATTCTAAAATCTAAAGCCTAACAAACCATTCCTTTTAGGATTTCTAGAAGTTACTAACCAGCAAAAACTTATAATCTTTTTTTTACATACCTAATAAAAGAACATAAAATAGTAAATGACTCGATACAAGTAAATTGTGTATCTCAATGAAATTGTTTTTCTTTTTCAAATATTAAACGGCCTAGAAAGCTCTAAATTTATGCGAAAGGTCAATCAACACCAACACACACGTAATACTTCTACGAGAAACAATGAAGAAATAAGAATTCCATTTGAAAAGAAAACAAAATCTCAGAATTCATTGCTACACAGAGCGGAGAAGATCTTTCAAGAATAATTACTGACTAATGTAAAATAAGAGAAAATGTTTTTACATTTAAAAAGAAACGAGGGAATATCTGAAGTGTAATTTTTACTTTACAAAGAATCGCTGTAGAAATCAGATCCCTAGGGGTATGTGCGGTAAAATCGTGTGAGACTGTGCTAAACTGTGGATATCCGGAAATAAGGCTGATATAAACGTAATGAATAGGATCGAGAAAGAGACGTTTAGATGGATTGGGCATGAATAGCGAATGAATGAAAAAAGGAGTGTGAAAAGAATTATATGACGCGATTGTGAATGGAAAAAGAAGTCATGGACGCCCAAGGAAGACATGGCACGATCAAGTGAATCAAATACTTGAATCGGGCAATGTCAAGAGTCAGAATAACAAAATAGTATGTATGCGACCTTGAAGAAACAATGTATGGAGAGAGAGCTCATTATTTTTACCCAACCGATACAAACATGCGATAAATCACTTTCTCCGGGTTTTTACGTCGTACACCATGAGAGAGAAAGAGACAATAAATATAATACTCCACTTCTACGTACTGTCACAACGATCTTGGGCTCCTGGGTCACCGCGGGACTCCACCCACATTTTTTTATCATGCTACTAAACTTGACACAACTAAACGGTTTTTTAGGTTAGATGCTATATTTGTATTGATAACAATACTGTGAAAAAGTGATTATACGAATAAACAAAACCGTTATGTCGATATGTTGTATGAATGGATGTATAAATACCCTAACCTTAGTATTAGCCACGCCCAGGTCCGCCGAGTCAGGAAAAAATCATCAAAAACTGACTACACTGCCTTGGATTGATACCACTCTAAGTATGAGACGATGTATGAATGTGACGGAACTAAGGAGTGTGTGGCAAGACAGAGTTATATGGCGGTATGTCCTCTCTTCTTACCCCTGCGGGGAAAAAGTTTGATGGTTAGTTCGTTTATAAGTGAGGAGCAATGGGCCTAACTCAACAAATTATCCTTCCTTTTAAAAATTTCCAATGAGAATTATTTATAATACAATGACAATAATAAGTAATCAACCCAGTCTTCAATAAACGATATTTTATTAGCAAGATAGAAAAATGTTTACAAAGTAAACAACACTATCGTGATTCAAAATAAACTAAAGCAGCGACGTCTCAATTCGCGCCGCAGGCGAGACGCGGTCTTCCGCTACCCGCCATTGATAGTGTATCCGATTCGTCTCATTCTTTCATTGTATTTCCATGAATCAAGATGCTAGCAGTTCATAATGGAGTGCTAATACCAACCCTGATGTATGGCAGTGTGACATGAAAGTAGACTGCCTGCTGTAGACATGAGATCCCTGGGGCGTATGTGCGTAAAACCATTCATGAAAGTGTACAAGGTTGATTTTTTTTTTTAAAACTTATAACCTTCCCCATCTTCTTCCCTTCTCTATTACTTCCAGCCTTACAACATACCCCAATTAGAGATGCCATAGTCTTTCTATCTGCAGACAGCGCCCTTGAGGTGATTTTTCACAAAAACGGCGCTATATAAATTATCCAAATATTATCATTAGAAGCAGTTGGGAATCTTATACGGTATTCACTATAAAAAAAGGAACGCTTATATGGTTTGAACATATATATTGGGTGAACGGAGAATTGAGTCCTGTAAGAAAGCGAATGGTGGAAGAAGTCGGGGAAGACATGGCACGATCAAGTGAATCATATACTCGAGTCGGGACAAATCAAGAGCTATGATAACAGAAGAGTGTGTATGAGACAATGTATGAATTTAAAAGAAGCGTGGAGCGCGTGCAAATAGAGTTTTGAAGGGATCCATCATCTCTGCAAACTCCTCCCGGGAAACGGCACGTTAGTTAGTTATTTTGAAATAACTTTGGTTGTTTCCACAGTTTTGCCGCTGTGCAGAGTTAATCGCTATATCCAAAATTACGTAACGGGAGATAGAAGGGGTGTATTGATTTTTAATCTGTTTGGTGGACGGTTTTCGTTTGTTCGCGCCTGGATTTTCTTCCAAGGAACACTCTGCTTCGAAGAAAGGAAAGCTATAAAGATAATAATGAAAGTATTTACAGAAATTACAAAATTTGTACGATTTTCGCAAACCGAGCGGAGACTAAGATAACTTTCCATATTTTTTTATCGCATAGGCATGCGATTTTTTTTCTTCTTTCTTAATAGGCAGTAAGAAAGAAAAGATGATTTATCATTAAACACAATATTTCTTGTCTAGAATATACTATTTAATATAGTCAATTAATTAGAGAGTATTAGATAAAATGTATAGGCCACTTTTAAATTTATTTTGTCTAAGTCATGATCTGTTCTTTCAGGACTTTATAGTTTTGCTGTCCACTTTTTATAAAAATCTCTCGAGATCCGTGAGGATCCAATTAGGTCAATGGAGGGTGAAGGATTGTTAAGGTTCTACTTTAGACAACAGCAAAAAACATCAGTGTAAAAAGCTAACCTAAAATGTTCATATACCTTCGTTCAGCACAGAGCTGAAAAATGGCGGTTATTTAAAAAGCAGTTAAAGTTTCATTAGTGTTGCTCTTTTTGAAAATTGCGTTGAAATCGTAGTTATGTATATTTGTGAATTTTCCGACCATAGATGAGTGACTGTATTTTACTTAAGGTCAAAGGCACTACTGTATTTAAAAAAATATTAACACTGTTTGAATTTTTAGAATCGTTACCTTACAATACTCAAATATTTGATGTTTTAACTACCAACACGTTAACTGACCTCAATAAACAAAATTATTTACTATGTGGAATATTCATAATTGTATTCATAATACAAGGACTTGCGAATAAATCAGACTACCAAAAAAGAATAAAACCAATAAACAAAACATTTTACTTTACAAAGGGATGAAATGTTATAATGCGCTGGCGGAAACCATCAAAATTATACAAATTAATACATATAAAATAGCCTGTAAGAACCATTTAAAATCAATTAGTAATGTCAAATGGTATATTTTCGTAAAAAGCAAGGACACACTGTTAATGCTAAAAGATAAGTCTTCCCCTAAATAGTTAGTTTTGACTGGCTCACGATTAATTCAATCTTCTCAAACATGGCTCTCTCACTATACTACCAAAATGTCAGAGGTTTAAAAAGTAATTTGAAGCGAAATATTAAGCTGCAACTATGATGTAATTTGTCTGACAGAAACTTGGCTCGATGTCACCATTTTTAGATAAGGAAATAATAGACGATCGTTACAATATTTTTAGGCGGGACAGAGAATCGTCGTTTTCTACCAAAAAAGAAGGGGAGGAGTTCTCATCGCGATAAACAAGAGTCCCATATATTTTGCAAATCTTGAATATAACTCCGAATCAATGGAAGAAATCTGGGTATGCATAAAACACCATGCAACATCTGAGCAAACTATTCAGCTGTGCGTAACATATCTTGCACCAGATACTTCAATCGAATCGTATACTTAATTTACTGTCAATGTATCGTTATTATTTCCTTTAAAAATATGATACAAACAGCTATATCTGATGACTTTTTTTACAAAAATATAATTTGCATAATTAAATTGATTAACTTAAAAAATATAATACAGTGAAAAAAAAAAAAAAAAAAATTGTGTCATTTTGCCTGCAACACTGTTTTGGATAATTATGTTTTATTTGTTTGGCCACCATGTCATTATTGTTGTATGCATCAGGTGTCAATTAGCTAGGCACAATGTTGCGCGTAGTGCAACCTTTGTGTATTATAATGTTAATTACAATATTATAATGTATGCTGTGAACATATTAATTTTGAAATATTTACAGTCATCTCTCTATTTGATAATACTTTTAACATGTTTATGTAAATATTTTTGTTTATGTTCCTAATAAAATAAAATAAAAAATAAAAATATACTCGTAACTTATAATATAATTAATAAGTCAAAATTAATATAAAACTTTGTAAACTTTGATGTACAATTAACTAAAAAAATAAAATAATGATAGTAATATTATTTAATTTTCTCTGTTACAAGTTTGTCCATATTTATACACGATTTTTATGATTTTTACACCCTTAGGATAAAATTGTTTTTTAATCTGTTGATTAACATTTTTTCATGACTTTTGATAACGATCATGATTTCAGATAGTTTTATTTTGCATACACATCTGTTATATATTGTTTTTTTGTTATTGTATTGGGTTGGGTAAGTAAGTGTAATCGCACTTGAGGTGAACTGTTACAAAAATGCGTTAGATAAATTAACTGATGTTATTATTATTGACTATTCATCAAGACACCGTTGGGAAGAATTACAAACTGTTTTTGATTGGACAATTTTAAAAAAATCACCATTTTGGTTCGAGTGATTGGGAAGTTCTGGCGCAGATGGTATTTATTAATTAACAAATTTACCAACAGTTCTCGAATCGTAAGCCCACGCAACAAGCATTCCTCTCCCTGCCACACCGACTAATTATTCAGCGTGATACATTATTTACCCTCGGACGTTTACGTAAGCTCCTCTCGAAGTTAACATACGTACATACATATACAGATACGTACATTCCGAGGTTCGGAGCCAGTGTGGTGGCTTGCCAGAGACTGCCATCTACCGAAATGCTGTGAAACAATATGGAATATTTAATAAATGCGCACTACCGATGTAGACAAATTTAGATAAAGGAATACCCAAACTTCGGGATGAATATTTGAAGTGTGGTCGAGCTTTATTATTCATGAAACTAACTAGGTGCTGCCTCAGTGTTTTATCAAGTTGCGAATTAACGCCTAATGAATGCTTTGCCGTATCAATTTTAGTCGTTGTTTTTTTTTTATATTTCTACATCAATATTTGTGTATACCTTTAAAATCAGATTCTGGTTTTTCTCACAATGAACACAGAAACAACATTATTTGTATTTTCGTAGAAAAAAATCACTTTGTGGTTTGAAACATTTCATGAAAATGAAATTTGATAAGTATAAACTTTGTGTAAGACCACAGATTTTATTTTAATTGATTATTATATTGCCAATCGTCTTATTCAAAAAGATCATACCTTCAATCAAAGCACCGGTGGTCATGTTCTTCACAAAAATGATCATGGCAACAGATTAAATAATTTAGAAGCACTAGAAACAAAGAAAGCCATTAAAATGAATAATCATATTTTTAATAATTAGTTAAATTTGTCCAGTACTCCAATATTAGGTATATTTCTCATTATTCTTTAATCACCTTCTCAGTTCACGTTTTGCCTCTTTCATTTCGTATTATCTATCTCTTTCTTTCTGTTCCTTTGTTATAATTTTAAATGTTATTCTATTGTTTTCTCACTGATCACTTATTTTATTTTATATTGTTTTCTTTCTCTGTATGTACGAGTATGTATAACCACACCTTATGTTTTTTAAGTTTAGTTTAATTTTGTTCCCTGACGATGCTTAGGCTAAGCGGAACCGATCGGTTATAAAAAATAAAGTGAAATCTTTGGTCTTATACAAAGCTATTATTTTATTTTTACTAAACGTTGGTATTTGAACCCCTTCAAAAACGCAAGTCTGAATGGAACGAAACCCATAAAAATCAAAAATATCAACAAATGATTAGAAGGCACCCTTTGAAAGCGGAGTTTGAATAAAAAGGGTACTCAAAGAAGCATGAATATGTACTCACATTACGGCGGGTTTCAGAACGGCATTGGGAGACCCTTTATAGAGCCTCGCTTCGAACAATTACCATTGAATATTCTTTATGGCGCAAGAAGCGCGAGAGCCTCTTCCTTTCAAATGATATTTATTTACCTTTGGCTGTTTAGTCGAGCTTTCGCATAAAACATTTCACAGAACCTCTGTGAACTGTGAATTTCCCTAAGAGATTCAGTTACCCTTCTTGGACGCGAATGTTTTTTAAACACGCTTCATCTAATGATTGTTCAGCGCATTGGTCCCTTGAATTGTAAGTCTCCCTCGAGGTGAATCTAATCTCAGCAGTTGAATTGCTTCCCGAAGTGGTGAAGAGCTATTCGACAAGCACGGAAGCATGCAACAGGGATGGAAAACTGAAGATAATTACCCCCTCATAATGTCCACTTAACTAGTACTGCGGCTCATTAGGCCTTATTACTATCACCATCTGATTGATGGTTGTATTTAATTGACTGAATTTAAATTTATTTTAGTGAGTTCTTAGGGAAAAGGTCTTAACTGGGTAAAAATGAAGGCATTTCATTTATTTATCATTGATCAGATATAATAATAATAATAATACTTGGATAATTTGTATAGCGCCGTTTTCGTGAAAAATCACCTAAAAGGCGCTGTACAAATCTTAATTTCTACTAAATATTAATTCTTAGTTTATATAAATATACAGCATCATACTTACCTGGCAGGTCACTTCTGGCAGGACACAATCACCATATCATAATAACTTAAAATTTAGAATAACTTAAATTTTAATTTTTAATTTTTGTTTCTTTTTTTTTATTTCTTTATTATTATTTTTCATTTTCAGGGCATGAGGGCAAATTTAAAATTAAGTATATCGGAGGTATTTTTAATTTTTCGTAGTGAAGAACAGATAATGGTGATAATCTTCTAACGAATTTAAGGAATGAGAGTCTGAAAAAAGTTTTCTTTTGAGTTTGGCTCTGAACTCTGTTGAGTCTTTTATTACTCTCAGATCATGTGGTAGTCCATTCCAGGCTTTAGGACCTGACACTCCGAAGGCGCGCTCTCCGAACTAAATGTCTGGTGTTCGCTTTGGTTCCTTCAACCTTCCGATAGCCGGTGACGTTGCCGATCTAAGAGTTGACTGTCGCGAATTGGAATCTTCAGGAATACACAATTCCGATAAATAAGCCGGAGCCATTCCGTTAATTGATTTGAAAACCATCCAGCAAAGCTTAAACTGGATTCTTTCGGGACATTTAAGCCAGTGAAGATTTTTGAGGTGCTCTGAGATATGGGAATATTTTGATACGCCGCGGCGTTGAAGACTAGTTGTAGTTTGTTAATTTTATATTTAGGAAGACTAGCGTATATTCCGTTGCAGTAATCTAAACGCGAAACGACGTACGAGCTTACAAGTAGTTTGGTTGCCTCTGTTGGCAGGTTTCTTCGCACTTATTTTATTTATATACCATGTGAAAATAATACAAATTTTAGCCAACCTTCTTTCCGATGTTTTTTTATTTTTTATTTTTATAAAGAATAACGCGCAAGAGTCCCAACCGCTCTGAACCGTCTGAAGCCAGTGGGACTATGGCATCCCCAATTGGGGTATGTTGTGAGGATTACCGGGAAGGAGATGGGGAAGAGGAAGGTTGGGAAGTACCAAAAGTCACCAAACATTACTAAATCCATTTCAGGCGACGTGTTGATTCTGTATGGCGGTCTTTCACCAGAGCGATACTTTGAGTATCTACCACTCTGGAACGTGCCGCAAATATACTATCTATTGTTTTCTCTAAATTAAATGTGTTATGACACACATCAGGTTATCTGCGCACACTGGGTTCGCCCCCCTGGATTCATAGTCGAGCGTCTTACCACTCGAAGCTCGTCAAAGTTTAAGCAGTTTGTTTTGAAAACCAGTTTGAACTAAAAACACTTCATTCAACAAAATAGACTCCAAAACCGCGAGCCCCTAATTACCCCTAAAAGCCGTGAAAAAGTATTTGATATGAAGTATTTACGTTTTACAATTGTTTAGGATAAAGAAATCTAGAACTTACACCATTCACTTTGGTTCTAAGAAACTCTGTGAAAAGTTCGCTGAATCCAAAAGCAAAATATTTTTTAAAAATATTAAAGAACTTCAAACGTTCCTCCGCGTTAATAACAGCACAGTGTTTTAAGCCGCTGTGAATTAAATTGGTTAGGTTTTCTCTGTTGCCGTGTTTTTTTCTATTATTTTCATCCTGCCCATTTCAAAGCAAGTAATTATTCTCGGAAATGTCTAATACTTTTTGTACCGTGTAATATTTTCATTGTTTCGTGTATTTATGAAAAGAAAAAATATTTTTTAATCCCCTATTTAGAATTCTTAATTATATCGCTTCTTGTATAATTATTTGATGCTTTTTATGGGCTTTTAATGTTGACAATAATAACATTTTTAAATCTTGTTTTACGTTTTTCGTGTTGTTGGTTTTGATTCAAATAATTTTTAATTATGCGAAGTATTTTTTTTTTCAAAGTATTTTTTTATATATCGTCGCCGTAGAGCGAATAGTATTAACTAACAAATTTACGGTTTTCAGATAGCAATTTTAAATATGATGTCTATTTATGGGTGAACATGTATTTTGAAATATTTTTTGTTTGTTTCTACATTGACTGCGGCGTGCGTAATCGAGTGGTAAAGACGCATCCAGAGGTCGCGGGTTCAAACACGGCGTGCGCAAATAAATTTCGTTTAATTAAAATATGTAATAATACATTTAAATAATATTAAATAATAAAGAGTGGTAGATACTTTAAGTAACGCCCTGGTAAAAGACCACCATTCAGAGTCGAAACATTGCTTGAAATAGCTTTCACCGTTTGTGACCATATCTAAATAGACAGATACTTCCCAACCTTCCTCTTCCTTATCTCCTTCTCTCCCTACTACCCTCAACCTCATGACATACCCCAATTGGGGATGCCATAGTCTCACTGACACTAGACGGTTGGGATCAGTTAAGACTTGTGTGGTTTCAACTATTAAAAACGTATTCAGTTATGGGTATAACGGTGCATGTGTACATAAAGAAATTAAACAAAATATATAAAATCCTGGTGAAAAGTATGCACGGTAAAGGTTAATCCGAATCAAACTTGGATTAGAAAGCTTTTCTCTCCTGTGATTTATTTGTATATGTCTGCCTTTCTTATAGTGCATCTTACAGCTCTGTTTAATATATATTTAACTTCTAGATGGCTCAAATTGAACCACTCCTCGCAAGCACCCCAAACAACTTCTATTAATGGTCTCGTTGACTTCATGTATTTGCGTAGAACTTCTCTCAGGACCAAACTTATCTCGCTAAGAGTTATGTTATGTTTATTAGACTCAAACGTAAATATCCTCCAAGGATATCGAAGTTGCATCTCCGCCATTAAATATCGCATATCCAATTAAGTTATGAAGTTATCAAGTATCAATACAGTGTGGTCAGACGTGGTTCATTCGGATCTCGAGTATGATGTGACGTGCCGTAGTAATTAACTAACCAACTAACTAACCATCACGCCGATTCCCCCAGAGATAAGCAACTAGGACTGACCACCATATAACTCTGTCTTGGCACACACTCCTTGCTTCATTCAAATTCATACATCGTCTAACAAAACTCTTCTGTTATTCTGACTTCTCACATGGCTCGACTCAAGTATTTGATTCACTTGACTTTTCCACGTCTTCCTCGGGCGTCCCCGACTTCTTCCATGTTCACGTCATATATACTTTTAACACTTCTTCGTTCATTTGCTTTACATGCCCAAACAATCTAAGCGTCCCTTTCTTAATCTTATTTATTCCAAATATCCACAGTTTTAACACGTTCATACATGGTTTTAGCGCATATACGTCTCAGGAATCTATTATTTTGTTCTGAAGCCGTCTGTGTTAAGGCAGCAATTTTTTCAGATTTTTTGTGTTATTATAATTATGTATATGGTTTCTGTTTATTACAGTTTATGAAATAATTATTGTACCTGTAAATAGTATGTTTGGATGGTACCTCCAAATATATTTTTTTCTCCTTTTTTTACACTATGCATGCATCTACAATATTTTTATATCATTCATCTACTGTTTTTTTTATGAGATCTTGTTAAATAAATAAAAAATAATTATTTTTTTAGTTTTTGTTTTATATTTTCTGGAAAAATTATGAAGCTTCTTGTCGCGATGTATTTAAAACTTCGTTATACAAAAATAGTGCACATTACAGGATTTTAGAGAAAATCTTTGTTAGTATTTTTGAGGATTGTTTTTTGCATATATCTGTCAAACGACAAACACTACTTTTTTTATAAAATACGATAGATTCAGTTAGAGTTCACAACTAGAGGTAGCTTGAAGATTACTTTTATGATTGTTTTATGTCCTTTTTTGACAGGGTCCAGAGCAGATGAAGTGCCCCCTCCCCACGCTGTGAAATCATAATCAATAAAAGATTGACAGATCGTACAATAAAACGTCCTCTAGAAATGTAAGTCAAAAATGTTTTTTTATGGTTCTGAAAAAGTGTACGGTTTTTCTCATTTTATTTGCAATCATTTAAGTGTGGAGATTACATTTGAGGTGTGGACCAATGGTGACAAAGAGGTACCTCACCCGAGTAGTGCGATCTATGTAGAGGTACTGGCAACGTGGATTGATGTATGTATTTTTTAAACTTTGTCTTCTCCTTTATTTTCTTCTTCTTCGAGAGCCCTCTTGCATCCAGCTTTGAACACAAGCCTCCCTCAGCCCATCTCATAAGTCGGCGGCCTCTGATTCTCTGTATCCTTCCTCTCCTTAGCTAACCGAAACAGCTCCTACACGACTTGAAACATTCAACCGGCAAAGAAAATTTACTAACACAAAAATATTAATTGAATAAAACCAATGTATCTTCCTCTTTCTTTTTCTGCTCCCGCCTCCTATCGAAGGTTAGCTATCATCAGGTATATAATTACCTTGCAAGCTACTGCCATTAACAACAGCGTAACTGCAATCGTGCTACGTTACGTAGGTTTTTAACCCACAAGGTATTCTTACCCAAATATTTATATATAAATAAATATATATATATATATATATATATATATATATATATATATATATATATATATATATATATATATATATATATATATATATAAATATAAATATATATTTTTAAATATAGATGCTTAAGTCTTTGTTGTTCTTTTGTTACTTGTTATATTTACACTGTTTGGATTTTTGGAATCGTTTACTTATAATACTTGAATATTAATATATTTGAGTACCAACATGTCAACTGTCCTGAATATAATTTAATTTCCTTTTCTTTGATTTAACAAATATGTTGATGTGAATTGCTTAGCTTCTGGTAAATTGTTTTCCTAATCTGTAGATGTACTCATGCACTGTTTTACCTTTATTTAAACCTCTTTTTTCTCATGATTTATGATAACGATTATGATTTTAGACAGTTTTATTTTGTATACATTTTATAAATTATTTTCTCCTTATTAGTTAGTCTTATTGGCAAAATTAATTTAGTGTGAAGCGCACTTATGGTGAAATATCACAAAACTGCGCTATTTAAGTTCACTTTTATTATTATTATATTACCCTTGATTACCATAAGGTAATCAACTAAAAATAACTTTTAGGCGGTCAGACCTGTTACCCTACCTTATTTTCCTTACCATGATATTCTTCAAAGTTTAAATATTATCTGCGCACTTTTAAAAATTCAGAAATGTGTAAATTAATGTTGAGAAATCATCGTATGGTAATTTTGATTAACATTTTTTTAAAGTTCCCTAAATAGGTTTTAATATTGATGAAATTGGTAGCAATTTTTTTTGCAATTAAATAAAATCAAAAACTAAGTACTTTATTTATCATGTATTTAAATCTTTGATTGGTTAAATTTTTGCTTTGGGAAAAACTTAGAAATTTTGTGAATGCTTCACGAACTGTTAGTTCTTTAAAATGAACCTTTCGCAGGAGACACTTCATTTGAAGTCAAACTCACAAAAAATAATCACTAGTCGGTAGAGAATTTAAATCGAAAAGTACTAGCAAATCGACCAAAATTCCTCCCCAAAAAATGGAGCTGCGGAAAAACCAGTTCCTCGCCAAATCTTTGTAGTCGACCTTCAATTGATGTGTGGGCTGTCGTAAAATGGAGTAGTTCTTTGTAGTATTTGAAGTCGAACATCAATTGAAGTACTTAAAATGAAGTAGTTTCCTTCCAACTTCAATAGAAGTGTGTGAACTGCCGCAAAATAAAGTAGTTCTTCGTAGCTTTGTAGTCTAACTTTAGTAGAAATATTCGCACAATGAAATATGAATGAAGTGCTGCAAAATGAAGTATTTCTCACAGAGCGGTTACGACGCTAGTTAAAATGGTTTTATTTATTTTATGTAATTACTAATTGAATTACTGTCGGTCTACCGAAGCAAAGACACAAAGGACATGAAGGAAAGAGGAGCTTACCGAAAGCTTGGGCTTCTTGCCGGTCTCGGCGTCGCGCTGCGCCTTGCGGCCCATGGCGTCCACGTCCTTGGTGCGGATGAGCCGCGCGAACAGCGTCAGCCCGTCTCGCTTCAGCGCCTCCCGGTCCACTTCGTTCAGCTTCGCGCTGCAACAAAAAGCCACACAGAAAGGTCAACATGGCGGTCATCGGTGCGCGCATCTTATTATATTTCTTCGCTTCGTTGCACTTTGCCACAGTGCGCTCAACACTATTACGCACGGACGTCACTGATATTCGTGGTCGAGTGGTAAGACGCTCGACTGCGAATCCAAAAGTAGCAGGTTCAAATCCGACGTTCGCAAATAACTCAGTCGAATCAATTAATATGTATCATAACACATTTTATTAATTAAATAAAAACAAACGAAGTCTGGATAAGTATGGACTTATACAAAAATAAAGTGGATTTAAACAACGTGTGTTTTTATTTAATTATTCATGTCAATCCTCAAAGTGTTTTGCTTATTTTGATAACATTTTATTCATATAAAATAAAAATAAAAGTATATTTGCAGCACGTTTTAGAGTAGTAGATACTCTTAGCAACGTCCTGGTGAAAGACCGCCATTCAGAATCGAAACTTTGCTAGAAATGCCTTTAGCCGTGTTTGGTGACCAGATCTGAAAAGCCAGGCACTTCCCAACCTTCCTCTTCCCCATATACTTCCCCTTCCCACTCCCTTCAGCTTCACAAAATACCCCGATTGGGGATGCCATAGTCTCACTGGCTCTAGACGGTTGGGAGCAGTTGGAACTCTTTTGCGGTATTCACAATAAAAAATAAATTTGAAAAATGATTGTATTAATACCATTTTTTAAACTTTATTCCATTATTTTCTCTATTTAAGACCTGACCGGTTTCAGCCTATGACGGGCATTTTAAGACTGGAACAATTTTAAGTAAATCTATGACATATATACTATTAGTGTCCGGAATGGACGCTTATTGAGTCTCACAGTGAACATCTGTGGCTTTATTCAAGCATGCACACTTGTTTAAAATAAAGGCCATCGTTTATTGTACTCATCTGTAGACATCGGCATTCGAGTATATGCATTTTCTATTTTTATAGACGTAAAATGCATTTGTTGGCCGTTTTCAGCCATAAATGCATATTAAAATGTATATTCCGACCACTAGAGAAGGAGGAGTGAATTAAAAAACTGTAACTCAAATAATAATAAATTATTGAAACCTTTATATTGAAATTCAAAGCTTCTACAACCATGCAATTTATTACCATTTTTTGTTGTGAGCTACCCATTTTTTGTGAAGCATTTTTAATTTAAAAAGTAACCAGATCAGTGGATGGAAGCAAGGCGGACAGTTGATTTTGATCCAGAAAAGGTATTGAAGTAGACAGCATGCAGTCTAGTCCTCATTCCTGAATGTGAATTAGGAGGTTCCAACGGAATGCTAGGCTGATGTTAGTGCAACTGTTCAGTTGGTCACGTTCTATTGAAAGGGCAAAGACTGAGCCCAGAGAGAATAAATTATATCCAAGTGGATGGACAAATCACATACTGATGCGAGTTATGCCAAGAAGCAGAATAATAAAAAAAAGTACTCATGGGACGATCTATGTGAAAATGAACGATGTGGGTATGGGGTTCCTATCTATACGTATGGAATTCCATCATATCTTCCGACCAATGAAAAAGGGAGTAGGTAGCAGGCTTCAGAAGTTCAAACCCATAAATAGATAATACATATAGTTGCAAATCTAATTTTCATAGCTAGCCCAAATTCAAGATTTAATTGCTATTCCTTATATCACAAACTGGATAATTTCCACAATCCAATAATATAAATATATTAAAAATAAACAACCCGTAATGTCAATGTTAGAATTAAAGAACATCTTAGATGTTTAATTAACCACGGCTTTTCTGAATTCGCTAATCATCTTGTTGAATAAAGCACCGGTGCTTTATTCTTCACAAAAATGATCATGGCAGCAGATTAAATAATTTAAAAGCCCTAGAAATATAGAAAGCCATTAAAATTAATAGTCATATTCTTAATAGTCAGTTGAATTTGTCCAGTAATCCAATATCACGTATATTTCCCGTATCTGTCTCTTTTTCTCTGTTTCTTTGTTATAATTTAAATTTAATTCTTTTGTTTTCTCACTGTTCTTTTATTTAATTTTATTTTGTGTTCTCCCTCTGTATGTATATATATAACCGCACACGATGTATTTTTCGTTTAGTTGAATTATTAAAAATGTCAAACCACAAAGTAATTACTTTCTAAAATGTATTACGTATTACTGTTTTTAATCTTGTTATTGAACAGTGCTATGTTTCATATAATAATTATTTAGAATGCAGACGACCATGATACGGGCATACACCTCGTTTGGGAAGTTCTAATATTAAATAAATATAATTGAATATTACAAAAAAAGTACAACAATTAAGTAAGTGAGAAGTATTATATGTGCACAATAGAAGACAAAGTCCACAGATAGAGAACAAGCAATCTATTTGAACAGACAAGGGCAGACGCTTTCTTGATTTAAAGAATTCATGGCGACTAAATATTAAAGTATTACATAGTGCTTTTTATAAGAAGCAACGACTTTACCGTTGGTTAAACATGAATAACAACCACCACAGGAGCGGAATGGCACAACGTTTAATTTTACATTATTTCTCCCAAGGGGACCGAAGGGTTACTTTATCTTAGAGATGATGTCTGGAGGGTATTTTTAGGGAAAATAAAAAGTTTTCTTCGCTTGAAGGGGCCCCTTGTTGCAGTAGGAGCCAATCCGTTAGGATTAAAGAATATTTTTGCAGTGTTTAGAGATTTTTTTAGGCAACAGGGAACCAGACCAGAGTTTTGTACTATTTATTACTTGTGAGCTCTGCACTTATCGTCCAGTTGGGTATTGATTAACCTTCCCCTTACTGTTCTAAATTATTCTTCGCGTTCCGGCGCTGTGTAATCATTACACAGGTAATAATTCGCGATTTTAAATCGGAAAAATAAGAATACTCATAGCCAATCGCTTAAATTAATCATATTTGATGTCGAAAGTGATAATAATTGAAATTTAAAAGCTGAAAATATGAAAAAACCATTGGCTGATGCTCACAAAACGGGCGAGAGGACCGCCTCCAAGCGATGCCTGAAATCGAAGTCAAGTAAGAGTGAGATGTGAATAGCGTCGCATCTCCCCGCATACTCGTCGTATCTACCCACGTACATAAAATATCTCACATGAGCCCGATAAGTGCTAATTAATATGAACACTATTTTTTCATTCAATGCGGTAATTACTCGGTACAAGTACTCGGCTATTCAGATCTAGTCGCCAAACACGGTTAAAGCATTTTCACGCATCGTTTCGATTCTGAATGGTGGTCTTTCACCAGGGCGATACTCTGCAGGTCGTAACCAGGCACGATTAGGTTATAACCTCAGAGCACTCATATATAATGGAGAGCATTCATAGCACATGTCGACATAATGTTTTTGTTTATTCGTATAACCACTTTTTCACAGTATTGTTATAAACAAAAATATAGCATATAACCTAAAAACCCGTTGAGTTATGTCCATTTATGTCGCATATCAAAACTTGTGGGTGGAGTCAACGGAGACGCGGGACACGAAGAACATTCCTAGAATTCTTTAAAGCGGTGTGATTATTTGGGAAATTTTGTTGTCTCTTTCTTTTTCATAGCGTACGACGTAAAAACTCGGAGAAAGTGATTTATCCTAAATTTGTATAGGTTGGGTAAAAATAATTAACTTTCTCTCCATATATTATTAATTGACTCACCTTCTCTGTTGCAACTTATCCAGTTCAACATTCCTTGCCGTAGAATCAGAAACAATGAATTGCTGTTCTCTCGATATAATTCTCCAATGTCCAGAATGTTAAGACTTGTTAACTCAAGCCATGGTCTTAAAATTTTTGGTAGCAGTCTAAATGATTTTTGTCACTCTTTACGATTCTACCAAAACTCTCTTATGTTTATTTTGTCCTATTTTGTCATCGCTTTATTTATTATAATGTATGTGCTATTATTTCTCTGTTGCTCTTTTTTCCATTTCGTGTTTTATATGTCTTTTTTGTAATTGGACCTTAGTCCGTTATTTTATAAATAAATAAATATGTTGTTACTTCAAAGTTATAACAATATGTTTGTTATACCTCCGTTAGTACTGGTTAGTAGTTCATTTGCGAATATGGAAATAGTTACTCTCATTATGGCAGCAAATATTCAGTTTATGTGAATGTGCACAAGTACGGCGTAACAGCAAATAGTCTATTGCAGAAGACCGGGTAATCAAACAAATAATTCTGAATGTTTGAAGCATGACTGCAAACATAACTATGGAATAATTACTGCCACACGATCAATATTTACCATGGAGATTCCACGAAAAAGCGCAACATTGCTGAATATAATTTATTTCGACCAAATGCCACCGGAATATGGTTCGCTGGACAGACTATGGCCATTACTCTTAAAGTACCTACATATGGCCGCATTCGTGTAACATTGGTGAAATATCTAACTAACTAATTAACCAACCATCACGCCGTTTTACCCGCACGGGTAGGCAGAGAGGACGGACCGCCATATAACTCTGTCTTGGCACGCACTCCTTGCTTCATTCACATTCATACACCGTCTTTTTAAAATATTTTTTTATATGAATACCGCACAAGAGTCTCAACTGCTTCCAACCGTCTAGAGCCAGTGAGACTATGGCATCCCGAAATAGGGTATGTTGTGCGGTTGAATGTAGTAGGGAGGGGAAGGAGATAGGAAAGAGGAAGGTCGGGAAGTACTTGGCTATTCAGATCTGGTCACCAAACACGGCTAAAGCCATTTCAAGCAACTTTTCTATTATATTAATTAAATAAAAGTTATTGGCGCACGCCGGGCTTGAACCCGCGACCTTTGGATTCGTAGTCGAGCGTCTTACCACTCGACCACGGAGGCTGTCTCACACATATTCTTTGGTTATTCTGACTCTTGATATGGCCTGACTTAAGTATTTGATTCACTGATCGTGCCATGTCTTCTTCGACTTATTCTTCCATTCACTTTCGCGTCATGTATTATTTTCCCACTCCTTTGTTTGTTCATTCAGTTTACGTGTCCAAATCATCTAAGCCTCCCTTTCTTAATTATATTCCTTACGCTTTCATCAGTCTTGCATTCTATCCCGATATCCACATTTTTAATATGGTCACACATGGTTTTACCGCACATACGTCTCAGGGATCTGATTTCTACAGCATTAAATTTCTTTTCATCTTTCCTCTGCCAGTTTCGTGCATCATTGCCATACACCAGGGTTGGTATAAGCATTCCATTGTGGACTGCTAACTTCGATTTTTTGGACAGTTTCTTATTCTTGCCAACAGCGTTCATAATGGAGTTTCCTGCATTCACCCTTCTTTCAATATCCTTTTCGTCTCTCATACTTCCTAAATACACAAAATCATTCACTTGCCTCGAATATTTATCATTCACAACTATATTGCACGCTGTTTTCATACTCTCTCTTTCAAACACCGGGACTTTGGACTTACTTACATTTATCATCAACTCATTCTGCATCTAGACGCGAGAAACTGTAGATTTTCCATACTGTCAGCAATCAGCACCGCATCGTCCGCATACAATAGGCAACATACTTTCAGATTGTTCATTTTCGTGCCCAAGCCCACACCTTTCAATTCTTGCATAAAATAATCCATGTACAATTGAACAACCACGGTGAAATTACACACCCTTGCTTTACAATAATATAATTCATTTGCAATAAGCTTCGAAATTGCCAATTTGTAGCGAACGTTTTCATTTTGCGAAATACAGTGTATAATTTACATAAAATAATGGGAGTTTTATTATTTTCACGGGAAATGTTAACAACCTTTGCTCTACATTTCACATTTCACAATTTACCGGGCGGGTATATGACGATACCTACACGACATATCGCCTGACACTGCTTGATAAAGATAATACAACACTTCATTCGACCCGTCTCATTTAGATCAAGACATCTCACTAAGTGATTTTCTACACTAATTAATAACGCCAACTAATTGGCACCCTTAACTAAGGTCCATCAAAAACAGCTCAACGAAATGCTACACTGTCCGAAACGTTAAGTTTCTCTTTCAACATTCACAAAAACACTCGATTGTAAAGAATATTGAAAGTAGGTAAAAAAGAAAAGGGTACAAACGAGTAAAACCTTGAAAAGAGTCTAACAAGAGTAGAGATTAATATAACAAAATAAATACACTAAGAAAGATATTCGCACATATAAAGGTTTTGCAGAAAATAATAATTGGGTGCAAGAATTAAAAGATTTGGGCTTGGGCACAAAAATGAACAATCTGAAAGTATGTTGCCTGCTGTATGCTAATGATGCGGTGCTGATTTCTGGCACTGTGGAAGATCTTCAGTTTCCGTGTCTAGAAAGAACCAAGTATGTATGCAGAACGAGTTGCTGATGAATTTTCTTGATGAGTCCAAAGTCATGGTGTTTGAAAGAGAGAGTACGAAAACAGCGTGCAATATAGTTGTAAATGATGAATACTCGGAACAAGTGGATGAGTTTGTGTATTTAGGAAGTATGTATACGAGAGACGGAAAAGTTGTGGATATTGAAAGATGGGTGAATGCAGGAAACTCTATTAATGGAAGACTCAAATTTATTGGCGCAAATAAAAAAAATGTCCAAAGAAGCGAAGCTAGCAGTTCACAATGGAATGCTTATACCAACCCTGTAGTATGGCAATGAGGCATGAAACTGAAAGAGGAAAGATGAAAGTAGACTGAATGCTGTAGAAATGAGATTCCTGAGGCGTATGTGCAGTAAAACCATGTATGACCGTGTTAAAAATGTGAATATCCGGAAATATTGCAAGGCTGATGAAAGCGTAAGGAATAGGAAAGGGAGGTTTAGATGATTTGGGCATGTAAAGTATATTAACGAAGAAAGGAGTGTGAAAATAATACATGACGCGAAAGAGAATAGAAGAAGAAGGTGGAAAAGACATGGCACGATCAAGTAAATCAAATACTTGAGTCAGGCCATGTGAAGAGTCAGAATAATAGAAGAGTATGTATGAATGTGAATGAAGCAAGGATTGTGTGTCAAGACCGAGTTGTATGGCGTTCCGTCCTCTCTGCCTACACCTGCGGCAAAACGGCGTGATGGTTAATTAGTAAGTAAGTTTTATAATATATGCACTGCAATGCGATAATAAACTCAAAAGAAGCTTTATACGAGTATAGAGCTCACTATCGCATAACATTGCCGTATCTCATGGAACCTTGTTATTCCAAGGGGTCGTTCTGCCAATATTTTTTTGTTCGCAACTGAGAATTTGAATTGATTAGATAATGCGTTGCACTGTGAATATGCAATGTATTGAAAGGAGTTAATTCCAAATTTAGTTGCGTGAGTAGATTAAGGATTCACTAAGCCGATTCACTCACCGATGAAGTTATATTTGGAATTCTTGAAATCTTCTTAAACACTTGTATTAATAATAAATGGATTACTTTTATAGCGCCGTTTTTGTGGGAAGATCACCTCAAGGGCATAATATATTAATATATTATATATTCTTAATTTACGAAACCATATATATTTTAAAATAATTATTTTGGGAGCAACAACAAAACCGAAGACGAAGAAGCGAGAGCACCAACAAGCAACACGTAGTTTACCAAAAACTTCTTCTTCTTCCATTGTCACTTGTTTCGATCACAGTGTTGTTGAATACAAAATCGAATGTCGAAAAGGTGGCATAGGTAGGAACTGGATGATAAACAAAAAGGTGAGAACCTAACAAATTGTCTATTTGAAATCCAACAGATGACGATATTGTATTTAATAAATGTATGTCGACAACACCGAATGCAAAGCAATAGTGTCAAACTGTACCTTCTCCATTGTCAACACAAGCTTCTCTCAGTGAAGATGTGCGTATTATAAATCTAGGCGTTTATAGGTTCTTTTTCAAATAAATAAAAGGGAACAGTGAAATACTAAAGTAATGAAAAATCATTGGTGCTATGCTAGGCATGTGACATGGCTGACGGACGATCTTTGGAATTCCAATATCTTCGGATCCCCTCCTTAGTTGGAAAATAAAAACATAGGACAATTTAAGGAGACTTCCGACTTTGGATGGGTGAATTCAAACCGACAACATCTGGCGAAACTGACATTGAGAGAGGCCTGTGTCATGGTCTTAACCCTTTACAGCATGTATTTTTTTCCCTTCGAGAAAAAATATATTTGTTAAGAAATGTATTTGGAATCATGTTTTTTTTTTTTAAGAATTGCAAAATATTTATTATAAATGTTTAGTTTCATATTTGGCAACACGTGCAATATGTCGAATAAATACAATATTCCCAAATTTGTCACACTTTACATTAAAGGTAAACCAACCACACCAAGGATTAGATTTTTTTTTAAATATAAAAATATCTTCTTTTTTTTTAAGAAAGAAAAACATTCCCAGGTTACGAACAACCTGACAATATGTGAAAAACTCCTACTGTCATCATAAGAAGCGGAAGATGTTGCTTGTGTAATGATGGAGGACTTAGCCAGCAGAGGAATTGAACGCACAACGCCCGGATGGGAATCCGACGCGTTTCTCCACTCAGCTACTGACTGGTCGAAATATTTATTATTACTTCTAAAATATTACAAAATAATTCACACACTGAACAATCACAACCACGAAATGGCTGAAACGACAATTTACTGACGCGACTGTAGTTACTAAAAAGCTCGTAACTGGCAGCACTGTTCGATTTATGATAATGCAAAGTTCACAGTAACGAATTAGCTGAAAATAAAATACATTTATGGCCCACATAGCCCTTTATGATAATTACATTCTAATGTTCCAAATTTGGAACAGTATGCGGTAAAGGGTTAAGAAGAAGAAGACTAGAAGTAATAAAATGGTTCATTTTATGAAACTGTTCAAAGGGGTTACAGTTAATTGATGAAGTGTAAGGTTAGCGCGTGCATAAAATTACTGTAGATACTACTTCAAAACTAGACTATTTTCTGTACTCGTGCACTTACTTATGTTATTTTATTGGGTAAAAGCCCTCCAGGGTGGTAATAAATAAATTAATAAATTTAATATGTGTATTTATGTTTCGTTAACCTCACTAGGAGAACCTATGTCAAGAATTTCAAGTTCACTTTCGCATCATATACTCTTTTCACACTCCTATCTTCTTTCATTCGCTCTACATGCCGTAAGCGTCCCTTTCTTAATCCAATTAATTACGCTTACATCATCCTTGTTTTTTTTTTTGGATATCTACATTTTTAAGACAGTCATACATAGTTTTACCGCACATACGCCTCAGGGATCTCTAAAATAACTATTATTACACACGAATGAATGTTTTTTGATAGCGCATGCTTGCTCGTCTTATTTAAATATCGTCGCCAGAGAGGTAAAAGAGCTGAAGCGCCATTTTGGGAAGCTTACACCAGAGCACTTTAAAGTTTTTTTTTACATAAAATTCATAAGTTCGTAACTCAATGCTCTCACTGAGTTACCTGAAGCGACAAAATGCTACAACAGTCCCAAATTTGTGTCGCTTGAGTCAAGCCTTCTCCCAAACGGTGAATATATTTTAAATGGGTGAAGGGTCGTAAAAGTCTACACAATCACACAAGAGTCAGAGCTTTCTACACAGATTTTTTTAAAATAAAAACTGCATATTTAACTATTTTTTTACCAAAGTGTCGCTTAAACCCTTTTGCCTTTCCAGCGACGATATGATATGTTGTGTTGGTGTTCTCTTTACCCCCGAGAGTATGAATTTTAAACTACCTTGTTTAGCACAGGGGAAAATACACGGGTTCCTATATTCATGTTTGTTTTTCGGCTAGCTGACCGAAGATTTCAGTGGGTTGCATTTAATAATCCAATAATATAATACTACTCGTAGAAAGGGTTATCCCCCGATCCGGCCAGGACGCAGCTGTTGAACCCAGTACTCGCACTTACCAGCCATAAAGAGGCAGGCTTCTAAAACAAACTCACGACCCAACCGCTTTTATTAACTCAACGACAGTACATGATACCGACCGTCGAAAAACCCTACTTTGAAAGCTCTATAACTTGTGGAAATGGTGAAGTGGTTATAATCATCTTATCCTTGATTACAAATCGCACAAAGTCCACTTAAAAGGCCGCAAAAGGAGGACTTATAAAATATAAAAGGGTTGGCACTGGAATCGGTACTTTATTTATTTTTAATTTTATAGTAAATACCGCACAAGAGTCCCAACTGCTCCCAACTCGTCTGGATCCAGTGAGACTATGGCATCCATCCCCAATTGGGGTATTTTGTAAAGTTGAGAGTAGTAAGAAAGGGAAGGTGATGCGCAAGAGGAAGATTGGGAATTATCTGGGTATTCGGATCTGATCTGAATGGTGATCTTTTACCAGGGCGATACATAGAGTATCTACCACTTTTTGCCGTAGATAACGTACCGCAAATATACCTTACATTATTTTATATGAAGTAAATGTGTTTTGAAACATATTCATTGAATACATTTTTTTTACGCAGGCCACGTTTGAACCTACGATGTGCCAGAAAAACAAGGAGTGAAAATGTATATATGCAGAGAACATTGCCACAACAGTCCAGCATAAATCCCGTAATTCCTCTAAAAATGAGTCCGATTTTGACCTAACGGTCATGGAAAAATACTTCTTCGACTGTAAAATAAAAGCTAACGCGATAAAAAAACTTCCGTCTTACGCAATGTTCAGTTTGACGGATGTGCTATTATTCATAATTTAAAAACATTGGTATGTTGGCGTCATACTGAATAGAATTATAGTTCTCACATGAAAAAGATGCTAGTCAGGAGACCAAGACCTGCATAAATATCATAATAAATCTAGCCGTAACGAACCTGCTAAAAACAAGTGGTTAACAGTAATGAAATTTGAATGAAAGCGATGCTTTTTGTGTAAAATACTCATGATTTATATGTGTAACGTCATTGGCTGTAACTCGCTGAGGTTGCGATAAAAACACCTTCAGAGCAAGACCATATATGGAGAGAGAGAGCTACATATCTTTACCCAACCTATACAAAAATTCCGGGTTTTTACGTCGTAAGCCGTGAGAGAGAAAGAGACAAGTCAAGTTCTCACGTTATATAGCACCACCATTCGGAATATGAGCATGTTTTGCGTCTCCCGCGTCTCCGGCGACTCCGCCCACTACGTTTTATTATGCGACATAGCAGGACATAACTCAACGGTTTTTCAGGTTTATTATATATAAGAGTATATATTTTCGTTTATAATAATACTGTGAAAAAGTGGTTGTACAAATAAACAAAAAGATTATGTCGACACGTGCTTATGAATGGATGTATAAATATCCTAGCCCTAGCCCTATCCACGCCCGAGTCAGGCAAAAATCATCAATACTGACTACAGAAGCGCTTCTCCTGTATATTATTGCTATGGACAAACACCCTACAAACAGCTACGACTATTGTGGTATTCCTGGTAGCTGAATATTGTGGTCCAGTGTGGGCCTTCACCCTTTCAGCATTCCAGTGGCCAGCGAGCCTGCTTAGCGCGAGTGTGAATTTCCCCAACGTGTGGGTGGCTATGGGCTAAAAGAGGAAGGTTTCCGCCAATGCTGATCATGACGTCACATTGACTTTCTGACGCACGTACGTGTGCTTCTCGCGGGACATGAGCTGAGGTCACTTATTTATCAAAGTTCCTTGCGACAACCGCGAGCCAGTTCTAAAATGGATTAGTGGACGCGATGTAATAATGCCCAGTAATCGCGAAAAGGCATACAAGCTATGAGCTGAAGCAGCGTAAATACTCATACGATGAACTCTGGCGTCACGAAATTTGTAAAAGATTTAGACGATCTCCGTGGACGAGCGGTTAATAAGCTCCTCGGCACGGGACCCAGAGGTCGCGGCTTCGAAACGTTCTCTGCTTAAGTAAAATTTAATATATATTTGTGATTTCACATAAAATTATTAAAACCAGAATACCTAGGTATTGCCCACCTTCCTCTTCCCCATCTCCTTCCTTTCACCATTTCCTTCAGCCTCATAACTTACCTTATATAAGGGGTGCCATTATACCACTGGCTTTGGCAGTTTATTATTTTACTTTTACATTAACTCCAAACAGGCCTATGTCATTTCTAGGTATGCTCTATGGAGGGTATTTTTGATAAAAAAAATACACTTGAGTCTTGAAGATGCCCTTGTTGTGGGAGGGAGGAAACACAGAGGCCGGTAAATCATTCCACAGGCGAGATGAAGCAATAAAATCGACCAGTTCTCACGTGTCGACCGTCAATCGTCATCGTTGAGACTTTTGAAAATGAACAAAACAAATGAGAGTATAAATAGATAAGAATGCTAATAGAGGTAACTACTATTCCATTATTGTCACAATTAACTGTCAAAAAATAAGTTAAGGCGACATATTGTATATTCAAATACATTTATATTGTTCAAAACGTAACCAGTTAAACGATTACTAACATTGATTTGATAGTGTCAATACCGTAAAATGCCTGTCGTACACTCGCTACGAATCCACGTGCTAGCTACAAACGAAAGTGCTGACATCTTAAATATTTAAAAAGAACTATTCATTTAGAAGATAAAATAACAAATTATATTAATTGCTAGTTTTCATAGATCTACTGTAGAATTACTGTGTAGAACTGTGTAGTATTGTGTAGAATTGATCCTGCAACCTTCAAAGTCATTCTCAGTAAGTTTTATTCAAGGTTTTCTCCGAGAAAAAATAAAGTAGTTGCGTTTCATAACTGTCAACAGAACCATTTTCAGCATATCCCGGCAAAGTAGGAATTCAATCAAAGGAAAGAGAGGCATAAAGCGGAGAAAAGAGGGAACCTGGAATATTCTGCAGTCGAAAGAGTTATGACGCATTTAATATTTGTACCCGCATATTTGCGCGAACCGCTGGGAGCCTGAACATCTAGATCTAATACTTTTCTAGGAAACTACGCGATGAAACGGGTGGCGCCACGTCGCGGATTGAAAGAGTATTATATTACCTCGCTCTGCGTGTTGCGTATCCGGTATCCCGTTTCTCGCGCCGAGAAGTCGTTTCCGGCTACCTCTTGAGAACTTGGAAACGTTTTGTCACCTTTACTTAACAAACCGCCTACGAAATTTTCACTAAACGCTTTCAGACCATTTTTTCAAAGGATTTAAAACACGTTTCAAACGGAGGTTCTAGTGTAAGCCCCTAATGAAAGTTTTTTTGCGATGTCATAAATAAATAATACTGCAATTATATGAATATACTTCTTTCTTAGTATTACCAAAAACAATGACCTAAGATTATTAAGGCTTTAATATAATAATTTCACACCAAGAATGTCAAGATTGAACAATTAAATAAGTAGGTAATGAAAATGAAACAATCACTTTGAATAAGACCAAAGATATTTTAAATTTAATGACCGACCGGTTTCGCTTAGCCTAAGGATCATCAGGCTAAAAAAATAATTAATTAGTCAATCATAAAAAATAATAAATGGCACGATCAAGTAAATCAATTACTTGAATCGGGTCATGTGAAGAGTCAGAATAACAGAAGAGTATGTATGATGTATGAATGTGAATGAAGCAAGGAGTATGTGCCAAGACAGAGTTATATGGCGGTCCGTCCTCTCTGCCTACCCTTGCGGAGAAAAGGCGTGATAGTTAGTTAGTTAAAAAATAATATAAAATCTGTCTCATATAAAGTTTTTTTTTCATTTTCCTTAAATGTGTCAAACCACAAAGTGATTTTTGCGGCTTTCTAGGAAAATGTAGAAAAATGCATGTAATAAAAAAATAAATAATAATTAAATTAAATAGTATTAATGGAAGAAGAAGTCGAGGACGCCCGAGAAAGACATGGAACGATCAAGTAAATCAAATACTTGAATCGGGTCATGTGAAGAGTCAAAATAACGGAAGAGTATATATGAGACGATGTATGAATATGAATGAAGCAAGGAGTGTGTGCTATGACAGAGTTATACGGAAATCCGTCCTCTCCGCCTATCCCTGCGGGGAAACGGCGTGATGGTTAGTTAGTTATGAAATAAATAAACATCACAACATTGTTATTTTTACAAATTTCATAAATTCGTCAAAAATATTATTACAAAAAGCCATAGTACTTTTTTCACTCTTCATAATAAAAATATTAAATTGAATTAAGCTATGTAAAATGAAGAAAATAAAACTTTTATTGTGATATTATTTTGCCATTGACATTTTAGCATTTTCTTTTGTTCGGTCATCGAATTACAATCGTTTTGTTGCATGCACGAGTTTCAGTTGAATGAATAAACATTGCTACTAAATAATTCATAAGCTTTATTGAGTATACCATGCACGCTGTAAACGCGTTTGTTAGAGATATTTACACGCAGATTATAAATTGTACATTTCGTTAGATGGTTTTATGTAAATATTTATTTATTTATAAACTAACGGACTATTGTCTAATTACAAAAAAAACATAACACGAAACGGGAACAAGAGCAAAGAAAATCAGCACACACATACTATTATAGGGAGAAGCAATAACAAAAATTGGACAAAATATTCATTAGAAAGAACATTTAAGTCAAACCCAAAGCCAAAGTCAAGTCGAAGTTTTGATAGAGTCGCAAAGAATGACAAAAATAATTTAGAACATTAATTTATTTATGGTTTTAAAGTTTATTTTGTAGAACACCATTTAAAGTCTTAGGTTTTTAAATTTTATTTAAACAATAATTACAATTATTTTTAATTTAAAAAAAAACAGTTTTTAGTTAAAACTTCTGCTAGGTAATTATTTTTACGCGTGACAGCTGATTCGCCTTCTGAGGGCATTATCAAACTGTTGATTAACCATCAATAATTACCTAGCAGAACTATTAACTAAAAATGGTTTTTTATTTTTATTTAAATTAATAATTATTGATAATAAAAAAAAATAATTTAGACTGTTACCAAAAAAAAAGACCATGGCTTGAGTTAACAAGTCTCGACATTCTGGACAGTAGAGAATGATACCCATAATTAGTAGAGTGATGATTGAGGAACAGTAATTTATTGTTTCCGAGTCCACGGCAAGGAAGGTTAGTGAGAATGTGTGGGTTTCATAAGCCACTAGCGATTTGTTTCGTGCTAGACGGAAAATATTGAAAAACCTACTGCCGCTGAATCGGAAATTTCTTTTTGGATAAATATTATTAAAAATTTAGCTCAGCGCTCCAAATACCTGAAATCATTCAAGCAATTCTTTGAATTTCTGTCAAAAAATAATGTCTTTTAGTTTTATCAAAATAAATATTTACGTACTGAAATAATACTTTATCTACCTTGAATATCTGAGGGAAAAAATCACCATCCGCATGAAAAACCACGACGATAGAAATGGCAAACATTTTCATACTTTTTTTATTGTGAATACCGCATAAGAGTCCCAACCGTGAAAAGCCAGTGAGACTATAGTATCCCCAACTGTTGTACGTTGTGAGGCTGAAGGTAGTGGGAGGGGAAGGATACTGGCAGAGGAAAGTTGAAAAATACCTGGGTATTCAGATCTGGTCGCCAGACACGGTTAAAGCCATTTCAAGCAACGTTTCAATTCAGGATATATATATACCACTCTGAAACGTGCCTCAAATAAATATACCAAATATTTAATTAATATGAAATGGTACATTTTTATGTCATTAAAAAATTCATGAGTTAGTTGTTCAAACAATGAAACTATAAACCGTAGACAAAAATGTATAATTTTGATTCTTAAATTGCACTTGCTAACGGTTTTGCGCAGGGATGTCTTAGTCGTAAAGGAATTTTAGTGTTATTCACTATTCTGATGTTTCCAGCGGACATTCCATGCGACGATAAAAGCGAGGAAATAGCACGCCATTTTGCAATATACGTATTTAGGTACAGCAAGTCAACGTTTTTTATGGTACAATGTGAATACAATGCTTAGCCATATATTATACACCATGAAATTGATTTTTTACTTGTTGGTACTACCGCGCGTAAGGTTCAGACACTAAATATATCGTCACTGGAAAGTCAAAAGGGCCTAGGCGACACGTTGGTCAAAAATGAGTTGAACATGCAGTTTGGATCATTTTTTTTTGTGTCGAAAGCCCTGGCTCTCGTTTGATTTGATTGATCTGTGGTCCTTCGGCCATTCAAAATATATTTACCGTTTGTGAGAAGGCTCGACTCAAGCGACACAAGCTTGGGATTTTACAGCGGTCAGGAGTCAAAATAACAGAAGAGTAGTTAGTTAGATATTATACATTATTTATGATAAAGCATTTTAAAGTTTCTTTAACACTGTGGCAGAATACTTATGTAAAATAAAATCACGTCGCTATTCAAATATTAACAATATTATTTTGTGAGGTTGAAGGTGATGGGTAAGGGAAGGAGATGAGAAAGAGGAAGGTCGGGAAGTGCCTGGCTATTCTGATCTGGTGACCAAACACGGCTAGATCCATTTTAAGCAACGTCTTTCACCAGGGCGATACTTAAAGCAACTACCACTCGGGAACGCGTCGTAAATACGCTATATGTTATTTAATATTAATTCGAAAAAACACATATTTGCGCAAGCCGGGATTTGAGCCCGCGACCTCTGGATTCGCAGTCGAGGGTCTCAACCACACGACCACGTCGTTTCACCAGTGCGAGCCGTGATGTCACAAGACTGTTGCGAGACAATAAAAAAAAACCACATGTGTTTTGTCTCTCCTTTTTAAAGTTACATTTTTTAATAATCTCTCAAATATGCACGAAGCCCGTGGGTGATGCCATATTTTACTAGCTCCTGGCAGCGTACTAACGATCGATTAACGATAACGATAATTACGTACTCACATCACGTAGCTGTTTACACGTGTAAGCAAACAACTCGGCCAAAGTTACGGCCGAGGAGGCGAGCGCTCCTCTCGGCAACAAAGGTATTGTTATTCGAAGCGGTGTATTGTCTTTGCGAATGCCTTAGTGCAGGCAGGTTTGGCCAATCGCAGCCGCCGACAAGCGTATTAACGATCCGTGACGATTTCATTGGCTGGGGCATTACGGTTAACAGCCAATAGCCGTGGGTGATACAAAGTCTCCGAGACCTTTGCCATCAGAACTACACTCGGATACAGAGAATTAACCATTAAACATGATGGTGTTTCCATTTCCATTGAGGGAAATAACCATTAGGGTATTTCCATTTCTAGGAAATGATTTGATGCATTTTCTCGAAATGAGTAACGTTTAGGATTACGGTTATAGGTTATAGGTTAGTGCCGCAAAATGTAGACAGCATCCTCGTGCATAGATATATACTATGCTATGCAACATTATATATATATAATGTTGCATAGCAGAAAGCGAGCATTAGCAATGAAAGGTAGAAACACGTAAGACCGTGTTCAAATGTGGATATCCGGAAAGAATCAAGGCTGATGTAAGGCTGTTGACGGTCTCCGTGGTAGCGTGGTTAAGACGCTAAACTACAAATTCAGAGGCGTGGATTCAAATACTGGCGCGGGCAAATAAAATTATTTTTTAAATTTCAAGTTAAAATTATTTACTCATACGAAATTAAGAATTAGTTGTAAACGTCATATATTGTAAGATTCTATATATTGTGTTAATTTGACTATTATTAAAAAAATAATATGGATTGAAGATACGTGATATTAAAGCCTTCTTGTATCTACATTACGTGCAGTCAAATACATCAGCCACCTCTGCGTATCTCAGAGCAATGATATACAAGAGAGAGCGCTACTGTAGTCCATTTTGATGAGTTTTGCCGGACTCGGCTAGACCTGGGCCTAGGATTAGGGCTAGGGTATTTATACATCCATTCATAGCACATGTCGACATCATGTTTTTTGTTTATTCGTACAACCAGTTTTTCACAGTATTGTTATAAACAAAAATATATAAAATAACCTAAAAAACCGTTGACTTATGTCCATGTATGTCGCATATGAAAACGTGTGGGTGAAGTCAACGGAGACGCGGGACAAGAAGAACATCCTTACAGTACTTTAAAGCGGTGTGATAATTTGGGAAAAATTGCTGTCTCTTTCTTTCTCATGGTGTACGACGTAAAAACTATTTGAAAGACTCAGTCCCGATATTATTGTTGCAACTAAATAGAATTTTGGGTCGAGTAGTTCTCGTTGATTTGTGAAAGGCAATAAGGTTCAGTAAATCAGGGCTGACAGCCATTGACAATTTCACAACAGTCAATCTTTATTACGTGGCTGAAGTTTTACCTTATTGGCGGTTTGTATTTTTTTCCATTTTTTTCAAAAGTAAAAAATCGAAGTACACACAAAAACGTGACTAACCTTTCCAGTTATCAAAAACAAACCACTAATCCAAAATGGCTGATAATGCTAACATATGATAAACATATGTGTACCAACAAAACAAAAAAAAATCGTTAGTCGAATGTACACAGCCCGCGAAAATTCAAAATTCACCTTTTATTTTAAACAGGCCATGTATACCGCACAGAAGTCCCAATTGCTCGCAACCGTATATAGCCAATGAGACTATGGCATCCCAAACTAGGGTACATTTTGAAGCTGAAGGTAGTGAAAATGGAAAAGGAGACGGGGAAGAGGAAAGTTGGAAAGTACCTGGCTATTCAGATCTGACCACCAAACACGGCTTGAAACCATTTCAAGCAACGTTTCGATGCCGAATGGTGGTCTTTCACCAGGGCCATACGAAATGTGCTGCAAATATGATGTAACTTTTTTAAATGAACTAAATGTTTTGACATATATTAATTTAAATAAAATTTGTTTGCGCACGCCGAGTTTGAACCCGCGACCACTTGATTCGTGGTCGAGCGTCTTACCACTCGACCACGGAGGCCGTGCCCTTTAATCATGATTTTTTTTTTTTTTTAAATGAATACCGCACAAGAGTCTCAACTGCTCCCAACCGTCTAGAGCCAGTGAGATTATGGCATCCCTAAATAGGGTATGTTGCGAGGCTGAAGGTAGTGGGGAGGGGAAGGAGATTGGGAAGAGGAAGGTTGGGATGTACCTGGCTATTCAGATCTGGTCACCAAACACGGCCAAAGCCATTTCAAGCAACTTTTCGATTCTGAATGGTGGTCTTTCACCAGGGCGATACTTAGAGTATCTACCACTCTGGAACGTGCCGCAAATATACTTTTATTATTTTCATATTAATTAAATGTGTTATGACACATATTAATTAAATAAAAGTTATTGGCGCACGCCGGGTTTGAACCCGCGACCTTTGGATTCGTAGGATAGCGTCTTACCACTCGACCATGGAGGCCGTCTGTGCTTTACTGTAAATTCACCATTTCTCTATCTCTGTCTTAACTTTTCGATGATCAAACAATATATTTAAATTGGTTTGGCAGTCTCCTGAGAGAACCCCTAATATTTCAAAACTTCTTGACATTTCGATAAAGTGTTGGGTTCACTTTATTGCATGGGATATAATATGGGTAATTGCTTTTGAATATCTGAAAAAAACCAACGAACCAATAAAACAAAACACATTCGTTTTGAAATACATCATGCGACCTTAAGGGAATATAATCACTAAAGGGTGCTATATAATACTGCCAAATAATAATAATAGTAGCGGGTAACATTATCCTCCGGGGAAAATCTTAATAGAAAACTAGCAGTAATGTTCCATTGTAAATATATGTATGTATAGTACGGAAACATAGGAAACCTTTTATTGTGGCAATGTGGATTCTTGTCTAAATATTGTATGTAGGAGGAAATTGCCAATTGTTTTCCTATTTCGCCACACTGCCATTGCCTGGCGAGGGAAAGATGAAGCGCAAACGTGACAGTAATGTTTCCTAACAGCGGCTGATAATACAAGATGTAATAAGGTTGTATAAAATCAATATTCGATATATTATTCGTCCCGTCCGTAATGGAGCATAAACCAATGGAAGTGTTTTTCACGCGCCTTTTCTCTGCCACATTCCCACGGAAAATGTCAAGTAGGCAAATGCCTTATCTTTTATTCATTGTTGGGAAAAATATTATATATAATACAATTTTCTACCGGAACCGGTTTTGCCTGACGCAATTCTTTGGCCATAACTGTATACGTTCTTCGTTTCGTATCTCTATTTCATACCTACGCTGCAGAGAATTTGTGGGTAGATAACAACAATTGGACGTAGACGTGAAGAAAGCGTCCAACCCACAATTTGCCAAAATCGAGTTTAATATGTTTTCCTATAGAAATATCCGCTGAAAACATGAAAGCTCCAAATGCAATAGATTTTTGGTAATATTTTTTTTGCTAACGCACATTGTTGATATTTGTCTTAAATTGAAGTTTGAAAACATTAGAATGTAGGGTAACTAATGAAATATTATACTAATTAAGTTCATTGATAGATTATAAATTAACTATTTGTAATAATTCTTATAAAGAAAAAAAAAACTGACATTCACTTTACAAAATTTGTAAAGTGATTGTGAACAAAGTGAATATCGCCTAAAGTAAAGTGAAAATCGTTTGTAAAGTGATGTAAAGTGAATATCAATTTATTAACTGAATATCAGTTTGTAACGTGATTGTAAATATCGTTTAAAGTAAAGTGAATATCGTTTGAAAAGTGAATGGCAATTTGTAAAGTGAATATCAGTTTGTAAATGATTGTGAATAAAATGAATATCGTTTAAAGTAAAGTGAATATCGTTTGTGAAGTGATGTACAGTGAATAGCAATTTGTAAAGTGAATATCAGTTTGTAAAGTGATTGTGAATAAAGTGAATATCGTTTGTAAAGTGAATATCAATTTGTAAAGTGAATATCAGAAAAAGTGTGAAGTAAATTTCGGCATTTAATGCCAACTACGCATACTAATGTTTCCGTATCGTCGTATTTTTAAACACGTTTTAACGGTTTTGTCTTTTTGGGGTTGGATGCTTTCTGCATAACTACGTCCAATTAATGGGTTGATGGGCAAGTTTGTAGCGCTTTTGGGTTCCAAGGTAACGGTGATTTGGAAACATCTCTTTTGACATAGGTAATATCCTAATGTCATGTTAATACCACAGTATTGTTTCATTGTAATACCTTCGTCTTGATTTTCTCAATTAGTGAAAAGTAATAGTAAGTAGGTATTTGAAAACAATAATGTGAAAGAGATGGAAACAAATTTATCGGGTTATTAGAAAAAGAAACAAAATATCCTTGATATTTTTTGTTTTCTAAACTTTGGAGACCGCTATGACCATGTCGGCCGTTTACGTGGGCAAAGCACTCGGACTGTCAATATTACAAAAGCGACTGTGCTTAACCTCTGTTGGGAATTAATTCTACATCTGTCATGTTCTCCCAGTCAGGCTCCTTCCGATGTTCGTCTTTCCCGCTCTCTATCCAAACATCTTCGATATTGACTGATTGAATTCTTCAGTTTCACTCACCGTGTAGTAGAGTAAATCATAGATAAAATACAACCCTGATGTATGGCAGCGGTGCATGGAACTGGTAGAGGAAGGATAAAAGTAGACAAATGCTGTGGAAATGAGATCTCTCAGGCGTATGTGCGGTAAAACCATGTATGACCGTGTTAAAAAGGTGGCCATACGGAAAAAATGCAAGGCTGATGTAAACGTAATGAATAGGATACAAAAGGGACGCTTAGATGATTTGGGCATGTAGAGCGAATGAACGAAGAAAGGAGAGTGAAAATAATATATGACGTGAAAGGCCGAGGAAGATATGGCACGATCAAGTGAATTAAATACTTGAGTCGGGCCATGTAAGCAAGGAATATGTGCTAATACAGAGTTTTATTGCGGTCAATTCTCTCTGCTTACCACTTTGGAAAAACCACGTTATGAATAATTAGTTGAAAGGCTTTTGATACGGTATATTTAAAAGTTGCTCTGATGCCTTAAAAAATAAATATATTTACGAGTATATAAGCTAAAATTTTAAGTTATTACAATAATACTGATTGTGTTATGCCAGAAGTTACCTGCCAGGTAAGTTCGTTGCTGTATATTTATAAAAACTAGGAATTAATATTAACTAGAAATTCAGATTTGTACAGCGCCTTTGAGGTGATTTTTTACAAAAACAGCGCTTTACAAATTATCCAAATATTATTATTAGTTAGTTAGTCAGTAGGCAACAGATTTTAACTAAAAAAACGCATCGTATTTTCAACACAGCTGATTTAAACAGGTTAAATTTCTAATAAGTTACTTATTTGAAAACCTTAAATTTTGGTGTCGGGACAAATCCTTACTTTGTGCTACATTGTTTGATAAATTTACGACGCAAACTCACGAAAGGAAAGCCCCCAAAGACCGTATTCACAAAGTAACAATTTCCAGCGCGACAAGAGGCCACCGCCATTCCCGTTGATAATATTTACAGTCTCGCAATAAAAATGGCCGTCGCGTTTTTACACTTGGCGATGTTCTGGCGATGTTCTGGCGAAGTTAATTTACTGCTAAGTGGTTGCGATAAGTAATATGGTAGTGAGCCTCGCGCCGCATTTCCACTGCGTTATGCTGTTTCTCCTCCACTTAGCACTCCACATAATGTATACGTGTATGCATTTTGAAATGTAGACTTTGGCCTCTTCCTCTGCGGAGCCGTCTTCCTACGTACAAATTCAAATCTAGTTAATTATAATGCTGGAAGCGGCCGCAGGCTCGCTTTTCAATGTTGTTCCACCTCTGGCGGTAGAATTACAAATGTATTTGAAGGGAAGCTTTGATTAAAAATCACAGACAGACTTTAGCTTTTCTACTTTCGGAATACATTTTTCGTACCATTTTTGGTTGAGAGAACAACATATAATTATATTTAATAGGGTAAGGTAAAGTAAGTTTGCAGTATTTTGAGTAAATAAAAAAATATACTCTTTAAAATAAAAAGTTTTATTCTTTTTAACCTTTATGTGACTGGAAGGGTACCCGGGTACCCTTTTCGGTTGTCAACATAGTTTTTTTATGTTCTAGTAAGTCTAACCGGTTGAAACTTTCTGGCTTCTCTACAATAGTGAAAATTAACAGTTAAAAATAACCGTTGGATATGTGGAGGGTGGTATGTAAGCTAAAAACGCTTAAGTAAAACTTACACCTTCTGATAACTGAAAGGGTACCCGGGTACCCTCATGTGTTTTATATGGAATTTAAAGCTTGTCCATATTTATCAATCATTTTATCTTATTTAAATGATAAATTTGATGTACTGTTGTGTTCAAAGTACATCACCTGTATCCTTAATACTATTTTCAATCACCCATTGAATTCAAAACCCCAAGAAAAGAAGGTACTGAGTGAAATTTCCACCCTCTTCCCCAAGTCTTGAACTAAGTCGAAATGTATTACGTCATAAGAGTGAGCCAGTAAACTTCAGCAAATTATGTAATGTAAAAGAAACCTTCATATCAATTAAAAAACGTGTAGTTTTCTTCAGTCACATAAGGGTTAAGGTATGCCATAAAGATTATAATGTCAACAATGTAAGAAGATAAGAAATATTGATAAATTTATTTATTTAAACGTAAAATTAAATATATAATTTGGTAATAGGGTATTCAATTTTACATTTGGGGGGGTAGGTAATTTGGCACTATGATCAAGTATGCAAATACCTAAAATATTATTTCGATTAAAACTACTATTCATCATTATTCGAATTCGCGGATCTACCACACCTATCACCCATAAACATTTCTTATTCACTGTGTAAGCAATTACAGCAAAAACCTTAATGTTACATTAAAAATAGTTGCACAGCAAAAAAACTGCATCTCTTTCTTAATCACATTAATGTAAATTGATCCCAGTTGTAAAAGTTATGACATCGCAGTAAATTAGATAAATCAGGCCTTCTCGAAATCAACAGAGTGCGCATGTTTTATCACGACGTATGCATTACTATTTATTTGTCAATTATCAGATATGTTTCCATCTAATGGTGAGTTTTAATGCGTATATTGCGACAAGTTATTAAGCTGTATTTTTTTTTCAAAAACTACTTCCATATTTCCTTACCTTCCCCTTATTTGTAATGATAAAGATTTTCACGAGTGTAGGATGAAAAATGATTTCCTCGGTCAACCAGTGTAATATAGTTAGAAGGACCTTTTCAATTAGATAACTTCACTACAACTGATAACACAATCAACGAACGTACTTCGTTCTAGATGTAATTATTGATTTTTACTCAGGTCTTAGCTTCTGGATTGAACGAAACAATACTCAAGATATAAGATCTCTGAAGATGGACTGTGAATTTTTTTCGAAACGTCAAGAGTTAAAAAAGTCCTTCGGAAAATTATTTTACACACATACATATACTATTTTGAAGAAGTTACGTGATTGATAGCGACATCAATATCAATAAGGTATTTTTATTTGTTGGAAATTCTTTGTTTTATCTTCATAACATTTTTTGTTTAATGTATCACTTTTATTTTAATTTATGTTATTGTGTATTATTTATCTTAACATTATTTCTTCATACACGTTAGTAAAAGGTACTTATTCAACAGAAGTCAAAACTAAGTGTTTATTAAACTTTGACATGAAGCACTCACTTTGTGGTAAGACATAATTAAATTTGAAATAAAAGTATCTTTGTTTTAACACTACTTTATTGGATACATACACCAACTGGTTTCGGCTCTACCTGAACCTTCTTCAGGGTTGAATGAATACATATTGTATTACATATGTATTGTACAATAAATATTTATTCAACCCTGAAGAAGGTTCAGGTAGAGCCGAAACCGGTTGGTGTATGTATCCAATAAAGTGGTGTTAAAACAGAGATACTTTTATTTCAAATTTAAGCGTTTAATATTATTATTTGAATATATTTCCGTAAAGCACTTTTCAATTTTTGGAAAATAATTGTTTTAACGTATCATAACACAATTCTGGGCTCACTGCGGTATAGATTTTTTTTGTGTATTCTGTAAAAAAACCTTTGCTACAAAAAAATATTGCGATAGCAACTACCATATTACGATGGGAGGCTATCCGTCGCCCTGGCGAGGAGCATTGTGAAATAACCCCGACACCTTTTTTATTTCCACAAAATCACTCTATTAAAGTGGGCCCCGTCTACACCTTTATTACATTTGCAATGAAAGAAGCCTTCTAGTCAACTTGTCTACGCTCCTCGAATTATTCTACCACAGTTCTCTATGAAATCTATCCACTTGTAGTGCGATATTACTCCATTATTCGTAGTCTTTTTTTTTTACAGGAATACCGCACAAGAGTTTTAACGGCACAGTTTGGTGACCAGATCCAAATAATCAGGTACTTCCCAACCTTCCCCTTCCTCATCTCTTTTCTTTCCACACTACCTTAAGCCTCACAACATACCCCTATTGGAGATGCCATAGTCTCACTGGCTCTATACGGTTGGGAGCAGTTGACACTCTTTTGTGGTATTCATATGAAAAAAAAAAATAAAAAAAATTAGCATGTTAATAATTAAAACAAATGCAGCAGGAAATTTTCTAATTAACGGTGCTCTACAAACGTTCAATAATCTTTACCTCAATTCCAATATCGACAGTTTGCCTAATTCCCTGCCTGCATTTAACAAAAAAAAACATTAATTTATCGAAGGAAGCAATCACTTTGTTGCTTGACATTATAATTTAAAAATAAAAAATATTTTTGTTTTAAGCCACTTTATTTATACACATATAACAATTCGACCGGTTTCGGTTAAACTTAACCTTCATCAGGAACGTATAAGTATAAACTCAGTTTATACTTATACGTTCCTGATGAAGGTGAACTGAGTTTATACTTATACGTTCCTGATGAAGGTTAAGTTTAACCGAAACCGGTCGAATTGTTATATGTGCATAAATAAAGTAACTTAAAACAAAAAAATTTTTTATTTAAAAAAACATTATTTCTAAGATATAACCTGCCCTATGCGCGCACACACACATGTTCTTTCACCACAGAACACCACCTCTCACACCTCACACTACTAACACACTCACACGTACCCATACACTACACAGTACACATGCCACCTGGTAACATATGTATTCTATAAACAAGATAATGCAATTAAATAAATGAAACTGATGAATAAATGATCTTTGTAAAATACTTAATCGCTAGTGTGCCAGAGTCATCAATATTCGCCAGGCATTCAGCATTATCTTTGCATATGTTTTTGTCTTATAAAACCTATTGTTTGCATATTCAAATGAACCATAATAATTTGTCAACGAAATAATCAACCATTGAGATATTTTTCATTGCGTTAAATTCGGTACAAGTCGAGTAATAAATATTTGAAGTTTGCTTACGTCAGTGTGGCAGAAAAAATATCGATTATATATATATTTTTTAAAATTATTTTTGTTTTTTTTTGTATAAAATGAACATTTTTTTTTACTTAATACTAACAGTGGGTATAATATAAATTAAATAAATGTACAATGTCAAGTTTCTAGTTAATGATAATTACCTCCCTAATTGTGAAAGTTCTCGTGTTCAGGGAGGGAGTACTCTCATGGATTTCGTGAAATTATTTTTGTATGATTAAAAATGAATATTATATGAAAATAATAAATTCTAGATTATCTTGGTAAAAAGTGTATTTGAGTTTTTTTTTTTTAATATTTCATAGTTGTTTTCGTCTATTATGTCATTAGGAAGTTTGGTGAATATCTTAATTGCTGAGTAGGAATAGTGATGTTGTGCTGTTGTTGTATTGAGTTTCGGGGTAACTATTTGGCCTAACGTTCTTTGTCTGGTGCTCACAGTTTCACACTCCAATTTGCTTTTTTTCTTTGTGGTTTTGAAGTAATGTATTTTTGATGTATATTTTTTTTTATCTAAAACTTTGAATTCTTTAAAAACTTAATTAGTTTAGTGTTCTAATATTACTGTATAGTTTAGTTACAGGAAAATTGTGACTTTTTTTAATTTGGAAGGAAATTTATTCCACCATACGAAAATACAAAAATATCTTCTTATTTCTAAGCAAACTTTTTTCAGTGAAAAGAGGGATAAAAAACCAACGCTCCGAATATAAGTAGCTATTTCAGAAAAAAAACGCTCATATTATTAACATTCAATTAGAAAAAATACACAAAAACATTATCTGATAAGTTAGCGTAATTGACACAAACATCAATTTGTAAGACACAAGTGAGTAGTTACGAAATTACAGTCAGCAAGGTACGGCGGAAAGTGTATCTTGCGGGAATCCGGCATTCAAGAGGTTAATATCTGTAAAATGTATTTCACTCCAATAACTAAAGTATTGTTTGTTTCTTTGCTTATAAATAAAATAGTCAACGTAATTATTAGTAAATGAAAGTAAACAGGTCAGGGGCGTACTACGCCAATGCCAATGTCCGCTGCTCAGTGTTTATTAAGATGGCAAATCAGTGTGACATGTGAACTAATGATGGAGCGATGCGCCGTCGAGCCACCATGTTTATTACAGACATTTTCACTATCAATCATCATTCCCATCTTCCTTCTCATCCGTCATCCATTTTGATTACCCTGGTCCATTGGGACAACGGCTGATTTGATTGTGAGACGAAGTGGATCATTGGAAATACGTAATGTTCCTTTAAAAAAATAAAGAATTGTTTTATGGATAGTTCTATTTAGGGTCGATGGACATCGTCATAAATTGACGATCCATGTCATTTTGCTATTTTTGAAAACAACGTATTTTCAATTTTTCGACGGCCTGCGTGATCGAGTGGTAAGACGCTCGACCTCGAATCCAGAGGACGAGGGTTCAAACCCGGCGTGCGTAAATAACGCTTATTACTATCAGGGTACAACATTAAAGTAACCAAAAAATACAAAGTGTGCGGTTATATATACACACAGAGGGAGAACACAATATAAAATAAAATAAGAGAACAGTGAGAAAACTTTCATTCAATTAATATCTAATGATATTATCGTAGTATATTTGCGGCACGTTCCAGAGTGGTAGATACTCTTAGTATCGCCGTGGTGAGAGACCACTATTCAGAATCGAAACGTTGCTTGAAATGGATTAAGCCGTGTTTGGTAACCGGATCTGAATAGCCAGACACTTCTCAACCTTCCTCTTTCCCATCTAATTCCCATCCCCACTACCTTCGGTCTCACAACATGCCAGTCTCAATGGATCCAGACGGTTGGGAGCAGTTGGGACTCTTATGTGGTTGTAACTATAAATATATAACTAACTAATAATAATAATAATAATATTTGGATAATTTGTATAGCGCCGTTTTTGTGAAAAATCACCTCAAGGGCGCTGTACAACTAACTAACTAACTAACCATCACGCCGTTTTTCCGTAGGGGTAGGCAGAGAGGACAGACCACCATATAACTCTGTCTTGGCACACACTCCTTGCTTCATTCACATTCATACATCGTCTCATACATACTCTTCTGTTGTTCTGACTCTTCACATTACCAGATTTAAGTATTTGATTTACTTGATCGTGCCGTGTCTTTCTCGGGCGTCCTAGACTTCTTCTTCCATTCACTTTTGCATCATATATTTTTTTCACACTCCTTTCTTCGTTCAATTGCTCTAAATGCCCAAACCATCTAAGCGTTCCTTTCTTGATCCTATTCATTATCAGCATATGTTTATATATATAGTAAAATTTTCTGTTGGAGCAAAAATTTGACCCGCGCCATGCGCCATTTGACCCAAGGCCCGGTCTGCAGGAGAGTCCTGTCCCATCGATGCTATCTAATCCAAGACAGTATTATCCAGCGTTTAACTCCGAGAAGTCGGTAGCTCTCGCGATCCATGTGATCCGGGCCCCGGGCGAGAGTGTCAAAGGCTCAGGCGGGCTAACCGCTCGGCAGAGCGTGTGCACGTGTACCCAGGGAACATACAGGGTACATATAGCGTGACTTACTCGACCCACTGCGGGATCAATAGTGTCCCGGTGGCGGCGGTCACATCCTATTTGCTCCTAAAGCGGGGGCCTTGCAGCAATAATATACCAGGACGGATAGCTTTGCGAAACAGTGTGGTTAGGATTGTTAATTTTTCCCTGACTCCTGGCTAGAGTTTTCATGGACACACCTTTTTACATTTATTCAAAGCACATGTCGGCATAATATTTCTATCATTTTTTTATTAAAATTTTAACACACAAAACACATTTGATATATTAATCCAAAGGAGTTAAAAAAATCTCAATCTGGGAAGGGCAACATTATAAAACAAAAAGTAATAATATTTTTACAAAGACGTGCAAATTTCAAATAGGAAGCCCAAAAGAAGAGGGAACAAGCGAAAAAACACATCAAAAAGACACTCATAGAAAAGAGACTCATAGGAGTAGAGACCAACTAGATAAACATCACAAATACAGCAAGAAAGACATTCACACACACAGAGGTCTCTGTGTTAATTATTTATATAATATTATTGATAATATTTGGATAATTTGAATAGCGTCGTTTTTTTGTAAAAAAAGGGAGATATACAAAGGCGCTCTCACCACCTTTTCACAGTTTTGTTATCAACAAAAATATAGGATATGACCTCAAAAAACTTATGTCGCACAACAAAATGTAGTGGGCGGAGTCGCCGGAGACGCGAGAGACGGAAAACATGCTTACTTACCTAAAAGTGGTGCGATATTATGTGACTAGTTTTAACATGTCTCGTATCTTTCTCTCTCACGGTTTGCGAAACAAAGCCCGGAGAAAGTGATTTATCGTAAATTTGTATAGCTTGGGTAAAAATATTTAGCTCTATCTCCATCTGATAGTATTAATACCGTTAGCCGTCTTCTGCCATATTGGATGGAAAAAATACTCCTACATACAAAAGTTACAGAAATTTCTTCCGAGTACGGTTCTTCACGATTTACTCACTATGTTCCTTTTGATGTGTGTGTCGTGACTAAACCACGCGCGAGTGGGGTTTTATCTGCTAGTATATATTTTTGGTCCAAGGCAGGGAAGCTTGAGACCATTGAGCAAATAATCCATTGAAGTGTGATCCTGATCTACAGGTTTCAATAAGCCATCATTGACATATCAGCTATATATTAGTAATTAAATTAATAGAATATTTTATTTTAAGCCACTTTATCACTATACATGTGTTAACTAGTTTCGGTTTTAACTAAAACATTAACTTTTTTCAGGAAAATAAAATATATATTTTCTTAGAAACTTTCGTGGTTTGACATGTTAAATGAATTAATAAATTGGATTTTAGTGATGGTTCTGCATTTTTTATTGTTAAAACCACCCTAATGTATTTGAAAATAAATAAAATATTATTGTTATTTTAGTACTGCTAGTTTTAGTTTTTTGTTTTGTTTTTAGTGTCAGCTGTTTAGGTGTTTAAGGTCATTATCAAACTATCAATAAAAAAGAAAACCATCTAGCGTTACTTTCTTAATCTTATTCGTACGCTTGCATCAGCCTTGCATTATTTCCGGATGTCAACATTCATGACACGGTCATACATGTTTTAAGCCACATACGCCTAAGGGATCTCATTTCTACAGCATTATAATAACAGTGAATGAACAGCAGTTTTTTGATATTTCACCACCAGTGCGCTTCATACAAAATTATTTAAGCTAATAAGACTGACTAAATAGGAGAGAATAATATATAATGTGTTTTCAACTTAAAACTATCTAAAATCATGATTGTTATCATAAATCATGAGAGAAAAGGTTCTGATATGGGTATAACAGTGCATGTGTACATCAACAGATTTGAAAACAAAATTACCAGAAGCTAAGGGCATAAAAATCCAGATGAAACGTATGAATTCATATTAACACATTTGTTAAATCAAAGGAAGGGATATTAGATTGAGGAAAGTTAACATGTTGGTACCTAAAAACATTTATAAGTAGACGATTCTAGTAAATATAACAAGTAGCATTGAGTCTATTTTCATCCTACCTCCGTAAGTTCCATGCCTCACTGTCATAACTCAAGGTTGGTATCAGTACACCATTGTGGACTGGTAGCCTTGCTTTTTTGACAACTTTTTACTAGCGACTGCTTTGGTCAATCCTTCTTTAATAAAAATTCACATGATTTAATTTATATATTAAACAAATTCTTCGAGACTATACTCGTACAATTAAACCTTGACCCAATTAATACAAAAACTTAATTTTGTTTCACGTTAGGGCCAGGTAGCTTCCGAGAAAATTATTAGCAAAATAAATTTTCTCTCCCAACTAATATCTCTAGTTAGCGAGGATGGGCAGAAAATTTTCCCGGAACAGAAAACTTTCTATATTTTCGTATGAAGCAATTACTTTTTGGTTTGACGTATTAAATTAAATTAAATAATAACTTTGTAAAAGACCACAGATTTTCCTTTTATTTTTATGGTCGATCGGTTTCGCTTAGCCTAAGCGTCATCAGGGTACGAAATTAATATAACAAAAAAATCATAGTGTGTGGTTATATATACAGAGAGAGAGAACACGGTATATAAAATAAAATAAAAGAACAGTAAGAAAACGAAAGACAAACATTTAAAATAATAACAGAGAAAGAGGCAGATAATTTGAAATGAAATGGGCTAAACGTCATTGAAAAGCAGATTAAGGAATGATGATTTTTTTATAGTTTACAGGAAATATAATTAATATTGGACTACTGGACAAATTTGACTGATTTATTATTATTTATAATAAAAATAAAGTTTTTATTCCAGAAGGTATGCAGGCAATGCATTCCATAATTGATAACAATACATACAAGTTGTAATAAATATATACACAATAATAAAGAAACAAAATTAATACATATTTATATATAAAAAAATTATGTTTAAAATAATTTAAAAAAAAAATTCATGGGAAAAAATAAAAATAATATGTCTCATGTGTACAGAAGGCCATAAAGAGGAAGTTCATCCAGGCAGCACTAAGATTGATGGGGCCAATATCTTACTTCATTAAGAATATGACTATTAGGTTTATGGCTTTCTTTATTTCTAGGGCTTCTAAATTATTTAATCTGTTGCCATGACCATTTTAATGTAGAATGTAGTAACAGTGCTTTTATTGAAGGTATGATATATTTCAACAAGATGATTGGCGAATTCTAAAAAACCGTGGTTATTTAAATATCTAAGATGTCTTTTAATTCTAGCATTGACATTACGGGTTCTTTTACAAATATAAAATGCATAAAGATCACTACAATCCAATTTGTAAGTTCCCGAGTTACTTATTTTGTCATCTTTATACTTAGAATTGATTTGATAGAATTTATCTAAACGATTGTTTGTATGAAGTCCGGCCAGGATATGCACAAAATCTTTCAGATTTTCAAGAAGTTTTCTCCACCATTTATTTCCCCCGCATACCAAACACAAAAAACGTGTACTCTCCCGTTTAGCACATTCGGCCAGGTGCTTTATATCGGAAAATTCATACGTCGTAAAATAAAAAGTTACGCGTCGAGATGAAAAACATATTTTCGGAAACATGGATTTGGGCGGAGCATTTGCGTAGAAATGCGGTTATTATAAAACGGTATTCCGGAGGCTTTGCGCGTGAGGTTCTCGCGGTAATCCTCGGCGGGGCGAGTGCCGACGAGTGCTATTTGAAAGGGTGTTTCGCAATATCAAAGTTGGGGTAAGTTTGGCCAGCGGCCCGCGGCTTACTCGGACGGATAACGTAGGAGAGTACAACTTGGGACAGGCACTTCGCCTCAAAAGTGCAGCGGTGGGATCGGGTGCAGGAGCGGCCGTACTCGTTCGTCGAACCTGCCAGATAAATCGTCCGTTGAATAAATAGTTAACATTTTGTGTCGCCGCTTCGGTGGGCTAACAGCTTTTGTTAGTTGCGATACGTAAATATAAATATATTGCATATATATGTATAAACTTGTGGGACGTGGAGAGGTACCTTTGCGAAACAGTGTAGTCAGGACGGTTGACTTTATACTGACTCGATAGAAAGAGACAAAGAAATGATAAAGGATGTTGGATAGCTTATTAGTTACCGCCCACATGGAATTCGGACATTTTTAATAAATATATTTGAACACATTAAGCAGAACAATATCAATACACCGTTAAAATGATTTATAAAGTCAAAATATCACACTAACACTAATAACAGAAAGTTTGCCTAAATAATCATGGTAGCCTTTTTTTTGATTTTATGTCTTTATATAACTAACTAACTAACCATCACGCCGTTTCCCCGCAGTGGTAGGCAGAGAGGACAGACCACCATATAACTCTGTCTTGGCACACACTCCTTGCTTCATTCATATTCATACATCATATCATACATACAATTCTGTTATTCTGACTCTTCACATGACCCGATTTAAGTATTTGATTTACTTGATCGTGCCATGTCTTTCTCAAACGTCCTTGACTTCTTCTTGCATTCACTTTCGCATCATATATTCTTTTCACACTCCTTTCTTCGTTCATTCGCTCTACTTTACCAAACCATCTAAACGTCCCTTCCTTGACCTTATTAATTACGGTTTCATCAATCTTGCATTTTTTCCACATCATTCAGTCTACTTTTATCCTTCCTCTGCCAGTTCCATGCCTCACTGCCATACATCAGGGTCTTTATATAATATAATAATTTTAAAATTCGGTCAAAAATATTGAAAACTGTTGAAATGCCTCTGAAAAGTAATGTTTCACAATATTTGTTTAATCTTATTTGAAAATTCACGCATGGCACTAATCACCATCATGTTTGATTTATTTGTATAACCACTGCAAGTTTTTTAACTAACGCAAATGTAGGAAATAACCTCAAAATCCGTTGACGTAAGTTATGCGACTCGATGATGTACAGTTAGCACTGACGGAAAACATCCTTAAATACTTAGAAGTGCTGCAATATTATGTGACGACCTTTCTTGTATTTTTCTCTTTCATGGTATACGACTTAAAAACCCAGAGAAAGTGATTTATCGCAAATTTGTATAGGTTGGGTAAAAGTATTTATCTCTCCATATAAATTCTTACTTCATGGATATAAAGTTATGGGTAAATTTTCAGAGTGGTAGATACTCTTTTGACTACTAACAAATTTATTAATTAATCGGGAACTGCCTCGATGCTAGCCGCGCTGTCTGAATGAGGCTACCTTCCACATCTCATTACAGTAGTACAATCTGCAACTACTTCGAACTAAAGCCATTATCCATACAGCCTCTTTGGTCAGGTGGTTAGACGGTCGACTACGAATACAGAGATCGCGGGATCAAACCCGGCGGGCACACATTACTTTTATTTGATTAATATGAGTTATAACACATTTCATTAATATTGAAAAAATATATATATGTAGCATATTTTTGGCACGTTCCAGTGTGGTAGATACCCACTCTAGGTATCGCCCTGGTGAAAGACCACCATACAAAATCGAAACGTTGCTTGAAATGACTTTAGCCATCCTTGGTGACCAGATCTGAATGGTTAGGTACTTCTAAACCTTCCTTTTCATCATCTCCTTCCGTTCTTCACTACCTTCAACCTCACAACATACCCCGATTGGGGTTGCCATTGTCTCACTGGCTCCAGAGAGTTGGGAATAGTTGAGACTCTAGTGTGGTTTTCACTAGTAAATAAAATTTCAGTTATGGGTATAACTTTGCCTAATCCATATCCTTCCCTTCCCCACTACATTCAGCCTCACGACATTCCCCTAATTAGGAATGTCTTGGTCTCACCACACAAAGGCTATACAGGCTCAAGACAGTTGGGAGCAACAGAGACTCTTGTGTGGTATTCACTATAAAAAAAATGAAGATGGGAAAGAGGAAGATTGGAAAATACCTGGTTATTAAAATCTAGTTTCCAAACACGGCTAAAGCCATTTTAATAACGTTTTGATTTTATATGGTGGTCTTTAACCAGGCCGATACTTAAAGGATCTACCACGAAGCCCAAAATAATAAACTGCAGGTTATACAAAAATAGGGGATGAAAATGATTTTGAAATGTAATATTCTTATAGTTTAAAGGATTATGTTGCAATTTTAAATATATTGACACCTAAACAACATATTATACCGAATACTTTAACGATGATTTACAAGCTTAAAAATAACATGCTCCCTAAATATCTGCTAAATAATATTATATAAATTGTAAATGTTCGCAATTATCCTACGAGAAGTTGTCATGATTTTAGGCATCCCAAAACGAAACTTGGGTGTACTAAAAAAAAGCGTGTTTTACAAAGGTCAAAAACTATTTAATGGTTCCAAATGCTTTAAAAGAAGCCTCAAGTCTTGGCACTTTTCGTAGGATTTGTGCTGAATATGTTAAAAAAAAACGTATAAATCTTAAGATTACTAAGATTTCGATTTATATCTGCTGTATAGGAACCTTATGTGCTTTGTTTTGTTATTGTGAAATTTATAAATGTTTTCTTTACTAGATGTGTGAAAAAAATATTTGCATACATCTAAATAAAAAAAAAACAAAAACACTACCACAAATGAAAAGAAATAAATCGCATAAAAACTTCGTAAAGGATCGGCCGATATGATGAACCGCGAACTCTGTCGAATGCTGGGCAAATTGAAATATTTCCATACGACTGGGAGTTATAGCCAGTGCTCACAGGGAGAATATATCACGCACGGCCTGGGGGAGATACTTCGCCCAAAATTAGACTCTCAAATAGGGTTAGTTAGTTAAAAGAATCCGCCCGCGTAGATTTCGGGAAATGTGTGGTCGGAGACCGGAGCGTTAGGGAATTAGCATACCATCGAAGGCCATAAAAGATCCTCGAAGGGAGCAGGGGTTGCAAATCACGTGTCACTCCACCCCAACTTTATGAGGTTTATTCAGCGTGAAATACGTTCGCCGGGAAGCGGACGCAGGCAGCGAGGAATTAAGCAGGAAATTAAACGAATGGAGAAAAGGGAGAGGCCGCGCCACAAAGCAATCCCTGCCAAAGGCTTGAACCATTTAGTGGGCGCGCCGGACAATGGAGAACACAGGAAAGGAACGGGAACAGAGCAGCGGTGGAAATGGAATCCAATTATGAAAGGCCTCAAAGAATATGAATTTTCTTGGCAGAAGAAAAAAATCATAAAACGATGAACGATTTCTCTCTTTGAATGTTTCTCTGAAACCGTCAGTAGAATTAAGGTTCGTAAAAGCATTATTAGAATGCGCTATTACCAGAAAAGTGTTCATTAAAATACGAAGAAGGACTGTAAGAAAACAGGTTTTTAATATATTTTTTTATTAACTTTATGTTTCTTACATTATTTTTTTACATTACCTACCTCACTAGGTCATTAGAACCTGTTCTGAGGTAGGTGACAGTGAGTACAAGTAGAATAATATAAAATATGTTGATATTTGTTGACGCTGACCGTAAAACTCCTACATTTTAAATGCTCATCGGGTGGGTGAGTGGTTAAGACGCTTGAATACGAATCCAGAGGTCACGGGTTCAGGTCCCAGCGTGCAAAAATAATTGGAAAAAAATTAACTTCACATTTAATTCATGTGGTAGATACTCTTAGTATCGCCCTGGTGAAAGACCACCATTCAGAATTGAAACGTTACCTGAATAGCCAGGTACTTCTAAACCTTCCTCTTCCTCATCTCCTTCCCTTCCCCTCAACCATCAACTTCACAATATACCCTGATTGGGGATGCCATAGTCTCACTGGCTCTAGACGGTTGGGTAGGTACTTACTGTGTTTTTTGTTAAATATCTTTTATTTACTTCTAGTGTACCTACCTACTATAGTTTGTATCTAATAACTATGGAAGAATCTTTAAAAGCAAAAATATAAAATAAAATAAAAACAAAATGAATCACAAACATTTGTATTTGACGATTTTAAGCCATTAAATAATTCTACTGTTCAGCTTTGCAAATCCGATATTCACAAAGCGAGCTTATATTTCTTCAACTAAACCGTTGTGACGACTAAACCTTGTAATCAACTTTCAGGATTACGCAAACAGGCAGATTTACGTTTAGTGTGAAAATCGAATGATATTCGAAGTATGCGCTGATTCATCTGTGTGTTATTTAGTCGATTCAGTATTAGATGAAAAGATTGAGGAAGAGGAAGGAGAAGGTGACTCAAGTGGCGGAACTAATAAATATCAATTCAAGTTGTCTGAATGAAACTATTGCATCGTGTGGTATGAACATACCTAGTAATGTTTTCATACACGTTGTGTAAATTAGATCCCTGAGACGTATGTGCAGTAAAACCATGTGTGACCGTATTAAAAATGTGGACATCCGGAGAGAATGCAAGGCTGATGCGAGCGTGATGAATAGGATCAAAAAGGAAGCGAATTTGGGCATGTAGAGCGAATAAACGAAGAAAGGAGTGTGAAAAGAATATATGACGCGAAAGTGAATGGAAGAAGAAGTCGAGGAGGCCCGAAAAAGACATAGCACGATCGACTACACCAAATACTTGAATCGGGTCATGTGAATAGTCAGAATAACAGAAGAGTATTTGTTAGACGATGTATGAGTGTGAATGAAGCAAGGAGTGTGTGCCGAGACAGAGTTATATAACGGTCCGTCATCTCTGCCTACCCCTGCGGGGCAACGGCATATTACCAGGTTGAAACTTGAGCATGTTTGTGTTTTGCTTTAAAAAAAATAAATTGTTTGTTCCTCAAATTTGAATTGTTTATCAACTATCCGAAACATTAAGTCCTCAATCATTATATGACGGCATCCGTAGTCGAGTGGTGAGACGCTCGACTACGAATCTGAAGGTCGCGGGTTCAATCCTGGCGTGCGCAAAATAATTTTATTTGATTAATATGTGTCATAACATAAAAAAACACTTGTTAAACATTTGTTAGCATTTCTTAATAGGTGTCAATGGATTATTGACGATCTCTGTGGTCAAGTGGTTAAGACGCTGGTCTACGAATCCAGAGGTTGCTGATACGAATCCTGGCGTGCGCAATTACATTTTATTTAAATAATATGTGTTATTTCACATTTAATTAATATAAAATTATATATATGGTATTTTTGCGGCGCGTTCCAGAGTGGTAGATACTTGAATATCGCCCTGGGGAAAGATCACTATTCAGAATCGAAACGTTGCTTGAAATGGCTTTAGCCGTGTTTGGTAACCAGTTCTGAATAGCCAGGTACTTCCAGACCTTCCTCTTTCTTATCTTCTTCCCTTACCCACTACCTTCAGTCTCACAACATACCCTGATTGAGGATGCCATAGTCTCACTGGATCTAGATAGTTGGGAGCAGTTGGAACTGTTGTACAGTATTAACTATATATATAAAGATATTTTATAAAATAATATTTGAATGCAAATAAAACTATGGGAAGTCTACTAACTTACCTACTACTAATGTATATATTAACAATAGGATTCGCTCAATAAGTTTTTCTTGTGGCAATAGATTACCATGAAACCGTTCGTTTGATGTCAAAAGATGTGAAAGAATAACATATATCTATAAATAAAGATATATTTAGATGTCATATCTTCCTAGGCATTAGACAAGAGGCAGTGAAAACAATGCGAAGCTCATCTTAGAGCCACCCACGTCAAAGGCAGCTCCTTAAAGCGGACTTTCTAGAACTGGTTGGTATAAAAATAAGCCGGAAGAGGAAATAATAAAATACATGCCACCAAGGCTTTGACCCTTTTCGCCGAGGGTTTGACGCTTACCAATCTAATTACAATCTAGTAATTTTATTTTAAAATGTGATCTGATTGCCTTTCATCAAGTAGTATAGCTTACTACTTGAAGGAAATGTCTATTTATAAATGTGGAATTGAATTGTATTGGAAATAAAGGGAAATAGGAAACCATTCACTCACCGATGTAGTTGAATTTGAAGGTATCGAATAATCAATACCTTCTACACTTTGTATTATTAACGAATACAAATCACAACAAAACACCAAACTTAATATTATTTTACTTGAAGAACACCAACAAACCGGCGACCAAGCAAGACACCCAACGAACGAAACAAAACACGTTTCTTCACAAAACTCTACTGTTTTGATTGTCACTTATTTCGAACACCATGTTGTTCCATATGGCATTCGGTCTTGATAAATGGTTGGATAAGGTAGGAACTGGATAAAAACATGAAGGTAAGAACCTAACAAATTATCACTTTGAAATCCAACATTCTTTATCATCAATATTTAAAAATATATATAAAAAATTGTAGTATAGTAGCTATAATTTTCCACTTTCTTTAAAGCCACGCATGTAAAAAAAAAAGATAATAATACAAAGTTTCCAGCGGCAATAAGATAGCAAATTCACGAAGAATGCGAAAAACACTTACAAATAAATTTGTAAATTTTTCTGGACCCAAATTACACACTTTTTGGCTTTCTAATGCAAGCAATCCTACAATGATGTACGAGTATTTGTTAATTCTGTAGCAGTAATTAGGAACATGTCTAAGGTTTCTAGTGAATACAATCATTTAACAGTAATCTTTTAAAATCTTTACGGAATGCATTCTTTTAAAACGTTTAAAATTGCCTTCGCTGGTTTTCAAACTGCACCTTTTACAAACATTTTTGTATGTTTTTCATAGAATTTTAATGATTGCAGTTAAGCAAAATTGTTCACTGAAAACCTAAGAAATTTTTCTAACTGCCCGTGTAGAATTTACAGATAAATAATTTGTAGTAGTGCTTGTATTGGAAAGCTAAAAAGTTACGTTTAGGGTAAATTTTGAGTGCTGAGGCATATTCATTTTTTTTTCAAATTTCCGTAATCTCGGGGTTAATCAACGAGCTGTTTATACGAGGTACCTGCTTATAAATACACTTTTTGTAAATTATCCCAAGGCATTAAAAAAAACTCATTCCGGGTAGGACAAAATTATAAAATAAAAAGGAATAATATTTTTACAAAGACAAACAATCTTTAAAAGGGAGTACAAAAGAACATAAAACAAACGAATAAATACATTAAAAGAAACTCATAAGGGTAGAGATTTAATAAATAAACATCACACATACAATAAGAAAAATATTTACACGCGCAAAGGTTTAAGAGAAAGAATAATATAAGAAAGTACCATTTCAGTGCTTTTGCCAATACTTTTTTGCTCGCAACTGGGAGTTTTAATTCATTGGTTAATGCGAGAGTGACGTGATATGGCTCTTATTGATGAAAGCTGATATGTCATATCAACAGATTCCATATTACATCAAAACGGTTTGTATGGGTGTCGAAGATAAGAGAAATTTGTAGAGAGTAGATCGGCCAGAAGGATTTTTTTGGTATACAATTTTTACAAATTGAATGGATTATCAATGCTTCACAGCAAATTCTAATAGCATTTGGGTTAGATTACGTCCAAAGTTGATTTTGAGAAAAAGGGTACATGCAGAAAAATGATTATTTGAAATACATTTTCTTAACTAATCCTGTGTGCGAAAGGAAAAACGGAATGATAAAAAAATGTGAAAAATAGTTAATAATTTTGTATAAGACCACAGATTTTATTTTTATTTTAATGACCGACCGGTTTCGCTTAGCCTAAGAATCACCAGGATGCAACATTAAACTAAACAAAAAGATACAAAGTGTGGGGTTACATATACATACAGAGGGAGAACACAGTATAAAATTAAATAAGAGAACAGGGAGAAAACAATAAAATAACTTTTAAATTATAACAAAGTTACTATTTAATTTTCAATAAATATGTCAAACCACAAAATTTTTGCTTTATAATAATAAAAAAAGGGTATTGAAAGAAGGCTGAATGCAGGAAACTCCATAAATGAAGGACTAAACGCTGTTGGCGCAAATAAGAAATTGTCCAAAGAAGCGAAGCTAGCAGTCCACAGTTGAGTTCTTATACCAACCCTGATGTATGGCAGTGAAACATGGAACTGCCAGAAGAAAGATGAAAGTAGACTGAATGCAGTGGAAATAAGATCCCTGAGGCGTATGTGCGTAAAACCATGCATAACTGTGATGAAAATGTGGATATCCGGAAAAAATGATGTAACCATAATTAATAAGATCAAGGAAGGGACGCTTAGATGGTTTGGGCATGTACAGCGAATGAACAAAGAAAGGAGTGTGAAAATAATATATGATACGAAAGTGAATGGAAGAAGAGGTCGAGGACGCGAGAGGTAGACATGGCACGATCAAGCAAATCAAATACTTGAATCAGGTCATGTGAAGAGTCAGAATAACAGAAAAGTATGTGTGAGACGATGTATGAATTTGAATGAAGCACGGAGTGTGTGCCAAGATAGAGTTATATGGCGGTCCGTCCTCTCTGCCTACTCCTGCGGAAAAAAGGCGTGATGGTTAGTTAGTTAGTTAGGTATTAAATATTTCAGGAGAGTGTAGAAATTTCCACTATAGCTCAGTGCTGTAGAACAGTGGTCCCCAACCTTTTTGTCGCCGGAAGTCGAGGACGCGAGAGGTGGACATGGCACGATCAAGCAAATCAAATACTTGAATCGGGTTATTTGAAGAGTCAGAATAACAGAAGAGTATGTGTGAGACGATGTATGAATGTGAACAAAGCAAATAGTGTGTGCCAAGACAGAGTTGTATGGCAGTCCGTCCTCTACGATAGTTAGTTAGTTAAAAAATATCAGAGTTATAAAAAAAATGTTTCTAACGTTTGTTGCCTGCTACTGTATCCTGGAGACCTTATCATCAGTACATCTATATGGAAAACATGCAATTAGGAACTGGAATGCTAGTCGAAAATGTGGCACGGACTTTGACATCATACTATCTGCATTAGCCGGAACGGTAATATAAATTAGGTTAGTATTCACTCGCCGAAGCTCGCTTTGTCGGGCTGCAAAGTAATGTGCTCCAGTTCGCTATGTACGAGGGTCTCGTGGCTGTGTGGGCCGTTGCCGTATATACAGCCTTCTGGCCGCGGTTTCGCTTTGGCCAGGGCCGCACTGGCAATCAAATTAGGCCCACCAATATTTGTTTGGTTCCACACTTAATGAAATAATACTGGTTCTTCCGTGGCGCATGCGGGGCCGTTTTTATAAAAGTATCCTTATGACTGTGGTGAAAAATTACGCTAAGAAATATGTATTTTTTATTTTTTTATAGTGAATACTGCATAAGAGTCCCAACTACTAGAGGCGTTAGGTCTATGGCATCTTCAATTGTGATATGTTTTGAGGCTGAAGGTAGTGAGGAGGAGAATGATATGGGAAAAAGCAAGGTTGGGAAGTACTTGGCTATTCAGATCTGGTCACCAAACACGGCTAAAGCCATTTCAAGCAACGTTCAAATTCTGGAAGGTTATTTTTCACCAGGGCAAAACAGAATAAGTATCTACCACTCTGAAATGTGCCGAAAATGTACTATTTATTATTTTATATGAATTGAATAAAAACTATTTGCACACGACGGGTTTGAACAAGCGACATCTGAATTCGTATTCGAGCCTCTTACCACTTGACCACGGATACCGTCGTTATGAAAAGTATTGTAATACTTATATGAGTTAAACGTATATATTTATTAAATATTATCTTCATACAAGAGCTTGAAAGGAAGGATTTTTGTCAAGGTCAATATAAACTTTAGGGATGCTGTTTGGAGGGTATTTTTGAAGAAAGGAAGGAGTGAACTGGGGTCTTGAAGAGGCCCATATAGTAGGTGGGAGGAACAAAGAGGCCGGCAAATGAACACAAAAATGAGTCGTAGAAGCGACCCATAAATGTTAACCGTGCACAAATGTTGGGCGCGCGTTTGGTAATTTCTCCGGCTACGCATCGGTAACTCGGAGCATCTTCCATTGAAATACCGATAGAACATAGACACGTTCCCACCCGACGTCTGACCAATACCTATTATTGTTATCAATATATATATAAATATTCCTTTTTTGATTTGCATATATATATATTTATTTTGCGCTGAACAGGGACATTTGGGGACGTTTCGAATCATGGAATAATAGCTTTGCTTTAAACAAATAAACTCTCACAGAACTTACAGAGGGAGTGGTGGGTGCCCTTGTCTGAATTTATAAATTCGTTTTTTTTTTTTTATTTTTATTTTTTTTATTTATAGTTTTTGTGTTTAATTTGTAGAACTCCATTTTAATTTTTATATAATTCGATTGAATTAAATTAAAACAAATAGATTTACAATTCATAATCGGGGGAAAAAACCAATGGTCAATCACATTATTAAACAATAAAGAAAAACCTGCCATTAAAATAAAATGGGGAAAACAGATTGTTAAGTTAAGTACCTCACAGAATAATCCAAGACAATTAGGTTTATACAGTAATTATCAATTTGGTTTTTACCGTAATTAGTAATCTCATAAGAAACCAAAATCGTATAAATAAGTCGTTTCCATGTGGCCTAACCACAGTTTGACAATGGCCTTAAACGCCGAAACAGCTGTCACTAAAAACTAAAATAAAAAACTTAAAATAGCAGAACTCAATAATAATAATATTAAATTTAATTCAATCGAATTATATAAAAATTATAAATTCGTAAAAAGCTCAAGAGTATTTTCCAAAAAAATAACTGAATCAGTTCGCCTCTGCTTTTTATGGTATTTATTCGACAGAGAATAAACTATCCTCGTAAAGGTAGGCAGAGATAATGGACCCCTCACATCAAAAACGTTCAGGCCCTCGGCATTTATCTCATATACACACATATTTAGACACAAACACGGCGTTTGAACAGGTATCAATATGATCAAAGCGATTGAAATATTGTAAAAGGGTTATTTAAGTTGCGTAGATAATATGGAAGCTGTTCGGGGCGATAACTTGATGGATAAACTTTGAAAAGTTATGGTTGTTATGGCTTGAATATTTGGTTTCATTTGGCAAAGTTTTGGTTTTCCCTAGCGATTTTACGGTATTCGTGGCGCTTGCTTTTCCGTCGCGTTCAGAAACGGAACCAAACTACTTTTAAGGAATGCAATCTTCTTCAAACCGCTCAACCGATGTATAATAGAAAAAACAAACATATTCGAGTATGTTTGATTAGTTTGGTGCAGAGTTTTCCACACAGGAAGCCTTGAGGAAAATAATTTCCCTCAGAGGCTTTGTCGTCTTTGAGCATGCTGTGCGCATGGGTATTTTTGAGAAAAGGAAGGAGTGAACCTGGGTCTTTAAGAGACCAATATTGTAGGAGGGATGAAACACAGAGGCCAGCAAATTGTTCCAGTAGGTAATAAAACCACCCGAAGGTATTTTTTAATGTTATTGTAAAGCCGCCCCTGTCACCAACAAAACAAAACTCACAGATGTTCACTATGAGAATCAATAAGCGTCGGACACATTTTTTTGTTGTACAAAACGAACATTTTTTACATAATATTAACAGTAGGTATAATATAAATTGAATAAATGTACAATGTCTTGTTTCTATTTAATGATAATTACCTCCCTAATTAGGTAAGTTCTCGTGCTTAGGGAGGGATTACTATTATGGATTTCTTGAAATCATTTTTGAATGATTAAAAATGAATATCATCTGAAAATAATAAATTCCAGACTATTTTAGTGAAAAGTGTATTTAAAGTTTTTTTTTAATGTTTCATAGTTGTTTTCATGTATTGTGTATAATATTTATACATTTTTAGTATATATGCTAAAGATTTACTTAAAAATGTATTAGTCTGAAAATGCTCCTAAGAAGGTGAAACCGGTCAGGTCTTAAATAAAAAAAATAGTGGAATAAAGTTTAAAAAATTGTATTATTAAAATCATTGAAACGGAGTTCCACCACGAATTTACAGTTTCAAAATTAGAAATAATAATATGCTGTCGTACTTGTTGACCGTTTTGCCTTTTTTATTAAAATCGGTCATTATTTGGTACAGCAAATCTCTGGTGCAAAAAATCGCTTATCCCAAAAGGGTATCTTTTTTAACTATCGCCAAATCTAAATTATGTATACAATAAATATTAGTATAGGAGAAAAAAACAATGTATTCATATGCCCACCATTTTTTTAGTAATGTTTATTCTACAAACTTGCCCTTGGAAATCAATCGTTAATTTAAACTCGGTCCGAAAAAATAAATATATCAGGATCATCTCTTTTCACACATGATATTATATTTAATAAACGCCATGTGACCAGCATAAACTATGAAATATAATCGGTAATTTGTCAACGGATCGGGTTTAATTCTTTCCAACTCTCGTTAGATTTATTACGGCCATTTATCTGCCGAGCCACAAGTCTCGCGTATCTCTCTCCAGCCGCCGGAAATTTACCCAATTTTCCAAGTACCTACCCGAACACATCAGATGATAAGTTAAATCGGCTGTGGTCAGTAATAATCATTCTGGGTATTCTAGAAAAAAAAAAAATAAAAAAAGAAAGGAATTATAATAACCTACATACCGTGAGAAATTATTTAAAATGAGATCCTTGAAGCGTATGTGTGTTAAAACCATGTTTGACCGTGTTGAGAATGTGAGTATCCGGAGAGAATGCAAAGCTGATGTAATCGTAATAAACAGGATTAAGAAAGGGATGCTTAGATGGTTTGGGCATGTAGAGCGAATTAACGTAGAAAAGAGTGTGAAAAGTATATATGATGTGAAAGTGAATAGAAGAAGAAGTCGGGGACGCTCGAGGAAGATATGGCACGAGTAAGTGAATCCAATACTTGAGTCGGGCCATGTCAAGAGTCAGAATAACTGAAGAGTATGTATGAGACGATGTACGAATGTGAATGAAGCAAGGAGTGTGTGCCGAGACAGAGTTGTAGGGCGTTCTGTCCTCTCTGCCTACCCCTGCAGAGATACGGCGTGATGGTTAGTTAGTTGATCTATATCGATTTGATAAAAAACTGATGTCGCATATCAGCTTTGCATTCTTTCCAGATATCCTCATTTTTAACTGAATCATGAATGGTTTTACGCAAATACGCCTCAGGGATCTCATTTACACAGCATTCAGTCTACTTTTATCCTTCCTCAGCCAGTTCCATGCCTCACTGCCGTACATCAGGGTTGGTATAAGCACTCCATTGTTGACTGATCAAGCTACGAGGAATTATCTAGGATGTGAATGAAAGAAGAAGTCGGGGCTGGCCGAAGAAGACGTGGCATGATCAAGTTAATCAAATACTTCAGTCAGGCCATGTAAAGAGTCAGAAAAATAGAAGGGTATATATGAATGTGAACGCAACAAGGAGTGTGTGCCAAGACAGACTGTGTTGTATGGCGGTCCGTCCTCTCTGCCTACCCCTGCGGGGAAACGTCGTGATGGTTAGTTAGTTAATTAGTGTTATTATTTTTTTACTTAATTTCTGACCCGGCGTGCGCCAATAACTTTTATTAATTAATATGTGTCATAACACATTTAATTCATTTAAAATAATATTTGCGGCACGTTCCAGAGTGGTAGATACTCTAAGTATCGCCCTGGTGAAAGACCACCATTCAGAATCGAAACGTTGCTTAAAATGGCTTTAGTCGTGTTTGGTGACCAGATCTGAATAGCCACGTACTTCCCAACTTTCTTCTTCCCAATCTCCTTCCCCTCCCCACTACCTTCAGTCTCACAGCATACCTCAATTAGGGATGCCATAGTCTCAGACTCTAAACGGTTTGGAGCAGTTGAGACTCTTGTGCGGTATTCATATAAAAAAAATATAAAAAATATTGAACTTAAGTTTTTACAAAAGAAAACTTATAATTTTCCTCCGTACGTATTTCATAAGCACCGTCAAATGCAAAATATCCGTAGTTTTAATTTTAATGTTAGAACTTTCCTAACTGCTGCTTCTACCTGCCTTAAATTTAATTGTAATTTTATAGTTCATTATCACCCTTCCCTAAAAGCTTTGATTCGAAGGAGTTGGTAATAGATACAAACGGATATTATTTAAAACACAAATAACAAACAAAAAACAATACTAATTGCAAAAGCAGTTACCTACCGATATAAGATTGCCCAGCCCACTGAAGAGGTAATCCGATAGAAGTGTAATGTGTAGACGTCCGTGTGCCTGATGTAAGCTCATTATTTCCTTACTTCTGCTCAAATGAATCAAATATTAAAAATATCGATATAATTAATTTGCCCGTTTGGGGCCTAAGAGTCTTAAAGTTTTATCTAAATCAGCGACATCAGTTTTCTTTCAAATCGGTATAGTTCAACTAACTAAACTAACTAACTAACCATCACGCCGTTTCTCCGCAAGAGTAGACAGAAAGAACAGACCGCCATACAACTCTCATAGATTATTCTATCTTTCTGCCTATAGGACCAACCTGCGAATGGTTCTGCCGGTGGGGAAGAGTATTTTGCTCCTGAACAAAATCTCTTCCGATATCGACTTATTTCATGTCAGTGAGGAGAGATTTAGAAGTGAAATCCTATTGATTTTTTAAAGAGTTCCTCCTCATTGACATGATCATAACCGCTGCATGAACTTTTATTTCTTGCGTATCTACATGTATATGGTACTTTAATTTGTTATTTTTACTGCACTTACTCGTACACCCTAGGGAGCTCATTTCCACAGCATTCAGTCTACTTTCATTCTTCCTCTGCCAGTTCCATGCCTCACCGCCGTACATCAGGGTTGGTATAAGTACTCCATGGTTGACTGCTAGGTATAGATCAAGCTTCTAGGAATTATCCGTGCAGTGGCCCCATCCCAATCGTGCCCCGCGAGGTAATGGAAGCTAACGAGCATTGTTATGCTAAACTCTCGGAAGGAATTTGTGAATATTTAATGCGTTTTTTCTTGAAGTAAACGATAGGACTCTCGTTGCTTGATATATCTATAAGTGGCTCAAGCTGTATTTATCCCAACGCGGTTATTCACTGGAAAGCCTATCGCGCCCCCCTGGAGTGGTGGGTGGTTTATTTAATAAATATTTGCGCACGACGAAAAACGGCATTGAACTGTCATTGCTGATTGAAAATTATATGGACATTGTGGCTTGAAAAGTCCAATAATGCTTTTTTTTCATTCGTGGCTCGTTGAGGGTGGTGAAAATATTCACGTATTTGTGCCTTTCAATTGTAAATGGAAATAAAATTCAAACAGAACAGTTAGGTAGTCGGTTGTTAAAATCAATGTGAAGGTATGTATGCTGTAGCGCGCGCACAGTTTTTGATCAAGGTAGGCAGTGGAAAAAAAACGGAATAATTGATTATAGAGACAGGTATCAACACATGTCACTGATTGCTTTTGGATTCGTTCTGTAAAAGCACTGCCTTAGACAATGAAAAATATACTGACACAAATAAGCCACTCGAGCGCGCAATAGCTCACAGCACACATATTTAGTATAGTCTAGTGAGCATTCGATAATCTACTCTGACTAAGGAGTAAATAAATGAGAAGAATTTAACATAAAACAAGAGTTAGAAAATATATATTATGTACAAAGCAAGTATATAAATATAGCGTAGGTTTTACAATTAGTTATATTATCATAGTAGATTTCACAAAATAGTGCATATAACATACCATAATAAATTTAAAAGAAGTTAGTATGTAAAGTGTAAGTATGTTATTACAGCGTAATGTAGTTACAATTAGTTATATTAATGTAGAAGGACAGCATGCCCACCTGACGTCTGTGCTCCAAAGGTTGTATCCTGTCTCCAATTTAAATCTAAGTTGAAAATAGGATAGAACAATAAAAGGTGGCAAATATTGTCCCCGTTCTCAGAGAAATATTATCTTAGACTGATTAAATATTAATTAATAAAAGCGAAATTGCGAGGAATTCGCCCTTGTAATTCCTCTGAGAGTCGTCATTCAGGTAGTTTATTGGGTTAATAACATCACCTTCAGGTCGCTGGGCAATGGGTGTCACCCCGCACCTCGCACCTCGCACCCCGCACCCGCTCCATCATCACGTACCCCGCACCAAAAGGCTCTCGCTCTGGAGAGGGTATTAAAAAAGAAACTATCATATTGAAGTGGTTGGAAAAAAATTACTGCTGAAATCTCATTATTTCGGTGCACCTTACTTATTTAGAATTATTGACGCTTCTATGCAGAGCCCTCCTGCGGTTATTTTATTATATAAGCTTTTCAATCATATCATCAGACAGTTTTAAAAACAGCGTGCTTAATATTCACACCTTTTCATAGACGCTCGCTCTTTTGTAAAACTAACGAAGTATGTGGTTCATAATTAACAATAATATATATAATCTTAATAAAAACAATATAATTTCGGAAAGAATGCAAAGCTGATGTAAGCGTAGTGAATAGAATCAAAAAAGGGACGCTTTAATGGTTTGTTAGGACTTGAATGGAAGAAGAAGTCGGGGACGCCCGAGGAAGACGTGGAACAATCAAGTGAATCAAACACTTGAATCTGGCCACGTGAAAAGTAAGAATAATAGTAAGCGTATGTGACGATGTATGAATTTGAATGTAGCAAGGAGTGCGTGCTTAGACAGAATCGTATGGCGGTCTGTCCTCTCTGCCAACCCCTGCGGAGAAACAACGTGATGGTAAGTTAGTTTGCTTATTTCAGATGTGATGTGAGCACCTAATATTCTATAATTCCAAATTCTTGTATTTATTGTAAAAAAAAATTTTTTCGAAGAAAGCAATCGCTTTGTGGTTTGACATATTAAGAGAAAAAAAAACAAATAATTTTGTACATGACCGCGGATATATTTTTTTTATGACTGACCGGTTTCGCTTAGCCTAAGCATCGTCATCGTGTTTAGTTTAATGTTGTACCCCGATGATGCTTAGGCCAAGGAAACCGGTCGGTCACAAACAAATAAAATTATATCCGTGGTCTTTTACAAACTAATTTTTTCATTTTTTTAATCTTTGTTTTTTTTTAAATAGCTTTAACTTTTAATCATAGTCCCTCACCAGAAAAATATATCAATTTCAAACTGATAGCTCATTTAGTAGAACTAATCTAATCAGATTTGGAATGGCTGGTTGGGGGGGAGTTGCTATTACCTTGCTAGGTCCTCCTATAAAAATACAAAAAGTAATTTTACCAATTATATTTAGAAAGCCCTTCAGGCACCCAACCACACCACTCTTTCAAGTTTTAGGAATCCTCAATATCAGACAGTTATATCTTAAAATAGTGTTAAAAATAACTCATTCTTCAAAATCTTTAGTGTATATCACACATAATAAAAAATACAAGGGCCAAACAACAAGAAAGACTTTTAGTACCTAAATACAATACAGCTTAAGTTACAAATTTGTTTTATTAAATCATTAAAATGGAATTCCACCACGAATTAACAGTTTCAAAATTAGAAATAACAATACAGCTTTTGCACAAAGACGCCATTTGTACATCGCGCCTCACACTTACAACAAACTCCTACCTCAGACTGAAGCCATCACCAATATGTATGCCTTTAATCAAAACATTACTAAATGGCTAATGAGTAAGGACCGCAAGGAAATTGAAGACCTCCTAAAATAGTACTTGAAATTCTTCACCATGACAAACTAGAACATTGTGTAACAAATATGAACATTTTTTTATTATTATTCTACTTGTACTCACTGTCACTTACCTCAGAACAAGTTTTTATGACCTAGTGAGGTAGGTAATGTAAAAAATAATGTAGAAAACAAAAAGGTATAAAAAAATTAAAAAATCTGCCGAAAGCTACATTTTTAAGTAACAGAGAACTGTATAATTAATTAATTGATACAAAAATTTGTACTTAGAACGCAAATCTCCGAGAATATTGCTAAAACCTGTGAAAGGTACGCCAACGGACACAACTAGGAGATATAACACAAAGGAATCTGTGTTTACGACCCGCCCTTACAACGATTACTCGCTTAACAACATGGTGAAACCTCAGAGCAAGAATGTAAATGGAGAAAGAGAGAGATTTACGATAAATCACTTTCTCCGGGTGTTTACGTCGTAAACCGTGAGGGCGAAAGAGATAAGACAAGTTCTCACACAAATTAGCTTCGCTTTTACGTATGTAAGCATTAATGTTTTAAGTACCAACACATTAACAATCATTAATGTAATTTCCTTTTCTTTGATTTGACAAATATGTTGACATGAATTCATACGTTTCATCTGAATTTTTCTACCCTTAGCTTCTGGTAAATTGTTTTTTTTTTAATCTGTTGATGTACACACGCACTGTTATACCCATATCTGAACCTTTTTCTCTCATGATTTATGATAAGGATCATGATTCTAGATAGTTTTATTTTGTAACTAACTAACCAACTAACTAACTAAGCATCACGCCGTTTCCCCGCAAGGGTAGGCAGAGAGGACGGACCGCCATATAACTCTGTCTTGGCACACACTTCTTGCTTCATTCACATTTATACATCGTCTCATGCATACTCTTCTGTTATTCTGACTCTTCACATGACCCGATTCAAGTATTTGATTTAGATGATCGTTCCATGTCTTTCTCGGGCGTCCTCGACTTCTTCTTCAATTTGTATACATATTATATATTATTTTCTCCTTGTTAGTTAGTCTAATTAGCATAATTAATTTAGTATGAAGCGCACTTGAGGTGAAATATCACAAAACTGCGCTATATAAGTTCACTGTTATTATTATTATTATTCTGTCTCCCGCTTTTCCGGCAACTCCGCCCACTACTTTTTGTTATGCGACATAACAGGACAGAACTCAGCGGGGTATTAGATTATATCATACATTTTTGTTGATATTGTGAAAAAGTGGTTATACAAATAAACAAAAACATCATGTCGACATGTGCTATAAATTGATGCATAAATACCCTAGGCCTAGCCCTAGCGCTCCCTTCTGGTATATTCTTGCTCTGAGGGTGATACACTCGGCGTGAAGAGCAACAAGTTGGTAAGAAAAATTCGTCATTGCCCTTAACTAGCAAAGGCCCTTCAAAACATTCTGCAGCCCTCGCGTAACTCTGAGGGATGGATGAACAATAAAAACAGATATTCCAGACTTAACAAAGGCGATACGGAAAGCCTTTTCAGATCGTGTTTTGGCTGATACGGAACTGCGGCGCGCCGAACGAGTTTGTGGTTGAAAGGACCAAAGCCTTCTAAGGAAAATTCCGCTGCAAAGATGGCAGCTCTTTTTAGGCGACACATCGTCGCACCCATAATGTTTTCAGTTTTAAAAATAGACAAAACGCTGTAGCATTAAGGTTATTTAATTTTTCGCAATGTAACCTAACCTTTTCCTTTGGCTAATATGTGAATATGTGAAGAAAAACCTAAGATTTCAATTTTATCTCCTTAGATATACGAGTGCACGTACATATATACAGTAACCTTATGTGCTTATTTCTGCTTTCGTAAAATGTATTTATTTTTTACTACATTTGTGTTTTTATTTTTATTTTTTTGGTATATCTAAATAAAAATACAAAAACAAGCAAACGAACAAGAGTCCTAACTGATATCAATCGTCTAGAGCCAGTTAAACTATGGCGTCTTCAATAGGGGTATGTTATGTATATGTGTATATGTATATGTGTGTATGTATATGTGTATATGTATATGTGTCAAGGTCCATATAAACTTTAGTTATGCTATGTGGAGGGTATTTTTGAGGAAAGGAAGAAGTGAACTGGGGTCTTATAGAGGTCCATGTAGTAGGAATGAGGAACATAGAAGCCGGCAAATGATTCCATAGCCGAGGTGTTGAACACAAAAATGAGTCGTAGAAGCGACCCGTTCTCATGCATAAAATTTTCCCGGCTATGCACCGGTGCCTCGGAGCATCTTCCATTAAAATACCGATATAACCTTAGAGTATATGGAGTGGTATCTACCCAAGGCAGTGTAGTCAGTTTTTGATGATTTTTACCTGACTCGGTGGACCTGGGCGTGGCTAAGACTAAGGCTAGGATATTTATACATCCACTCATATCGCATATCAACATAATGTTTTTGTTTATTCGTATGACAACTTTTTCACAGTATTGATTTCAACAATAATATAGCATCTAACCTAAAATACCGTTTGGTTGTGTCAATTTTAGTGGCATAAAAAAAAGTGGGCAGAGTCCCGCGGTGACCCAGGAGACAGTATATATAAGCGGAGTATTATATTTGTTGTCTCTTTCTCTCTCATGGTGTACGACGCGAAAACCCGGAGAAAGCAATTAATCGCAAGTTTGTATAGGTTGGGTAAAAATAATTAGCTCTCCCTGCATACATTGTTTCTCCAAGGATAGAACATAGACAGCATTCCCACCCGACGTCTATGCTCTGACGTTTGCAATCCATCTGTTAAGATAGAAGAATCTATCAAATGGACCGCCCGATTCTTCACAAAGTCCATAGTTATTTTTTCAGATTTTTCGGGACTCCAGACAACATCAGCAATTGCGGCTATAAGTATCACACTGTAAGGAGAAAAAACAAAGGCAATGAACGACGCGTTATCGTGTGACAAATGTCAACCGTGCACAGCGGTCTGGAATAGACAACCACTGTAATTTAGATTGTTTCCGGCGCAGAATTTCATGAGCTCGGGCATGAGAGTTGTCTTCAATGCGACACTTAAATACAGTAGAATCCGTACGTGCGTACGCACAACCGCCACCCAGTAGGCAATTAGTTCAGACGGCTTAGATAGGCTGATGGTATTTTGTACGAACATAAAAAGTAGCGTTCGTTTAATAACGACCAATTATTTTTCTTTCAGCGTTAATTAAGATTCCATCGCTGGGGGTGTTTTATTTCCCCACCGGTGGAGCAACGGCGGAGGTTTCTGCGGTATAATAATAAATAACTAGTCTAGTCTTGTCACACACGTCAAAAGGGACATGGTGAGTAAATCGTGAAGTAGCACAGTCGGAATAAAATTTTAAACTTTTTTACGTATGAGCGAAAATTATCAGTATGGATTTTGTAAACATTAGCGCCCCACACGGTGATCTAACAAATCGTGTACAGAGGACGGCTTAGCGTATTAATACTATCAGATAATAATATTTGGATGATTTGTATAGCGCCGTTTTTGTGAAAAATCACCTCAAGGGCGCTGTACAGATCTTATTTTCTATTATTACAAATTAATTCCTAGTTTAAATAAGAAAATATACAAGAACATACCTACCTTGCAGGTCCTATCAGATAGACACACTAATTAACTTAAAATTATAATTTTGTTTTTTTTTATTATTATTTATTATTATAATTTTTATTTTTTTATTTTTTAACGATTTAGGGCATAGGAGCGAAACTAAAAAAATGGATTTTCTGTAATTTGTACAGTACAGGATTTGGTTAAAATTTGTATATCTAAAGGTGATTATGTTAAGATTGTTTCAATGAATTTAAGGATATGAGAGTCCGAAAAGGTAAGTTTTCATTTTGGACCAACATTTTGTTGGGTTCGTTATACATCTTAGTTGCGGAGGGAGTTTATTCCAAGCTTTCGGCCCAGAAACTCCAGCATACAGCAGGTACTATATATAATATCATATACACACGTAAGTTCCAACCACTGAACCGATAATTCCTAGAAATGTGATCTGACTTATTAACTAACTAACCATCACGCCGTTTCGCCGCAGGGGTAGGCAAAGAAGACGGACCGCCATGTAACTCTGTCTTGGCACACACTCCTGCTTCATTCACATTCATACATCGTCTCATACATACTCTTCTGTTATTCTGACTCTTCACATGACCCGATTCAAGTATTTGATTTACTTGATCGTGCCATGTCTTTCTCGGGCCTCCTCGACTTCTTCTTCCATTCACTTTCGCGTCATATATTCTCTTTACACTCCTTTCTTCGTTCATTCGCTCTACATGCCCAAGAAATATGATCTATTATAGTACTCCGGATGTGATATGATATGAGTACGTAACATTAAAAATACACAGTTATTAATGAAAACGAAATAAATTTTTTTTTAAACTTTTTATTTCTTATCATTATTTCTTTTCATTACCTACCTCACTAGGTCATTAGAACTGAGAATTCTGAGGTAGGTGACAGTGAGTGCAAGTAGAATAATATAAAATATATCTATCGATACATTAATTTTTCCAAAAAATACTAAGATACATTGATAGTAGGTAAATTTGCACAGCACTAAATCCTATAATTAATGGATACCATACAAATATTATGTGCATTTTACATCGTAACAATCTTACAATTATTGATTGTGAATACATTACTTAAATAAAGAAATAATGCAAATTTTAAACTAATATAATATAATAATAGTGGAATTAAAAGAATAATTGTAGAATTATGATGCAATATTTATATAATATCGTGTTATTATGTAAGAGAAATGTATGTTTTTAGGATCGGGCATTTTTAAAATTAAATTAGTAAAAGACAGATTTTATTTTAGTTTTTATGACCGACCGGTTTCGCTTAGCCTAAGCATCACCAGGGTACAAAATTAAACTCAGCAAAAAATACAACGTGTGCGGTTATATATACATACAGAGTAGTATTCTCCCTCTGTGTGTATATATAATCGCACACTTTGTATTTTTTGTTGAGTTTAATTTTGTACTCCGGTGATGCTTAGACTAAGCGAAACCGGTCGGTCAAAAAATTAAAATAAAAACAGTGCTCTCATACTAAGTTCTTATTTAATTTTTATTAAATATGTCAAACCACAAAGTGATTGCTTTCCACGAAAACATACATAGTTAGTATTTTATGTGAATACCGCATGAGAGTCTCAACTGCTCCCATCTGTCTGGAGCTGAAGATAGTGGGGAGGGGAAGGAATTGGAAAAGGGGAATGTTGGAAAGTACCTGGTTATTCAGATCTAGTCACCAAACACGGCTAAAGTAATTTCGAGCAACGTTTCGGTTCTGAACGAATCTTACACTCTGAAACGTGCCGCAAATATACTAAATGTTATTTGAAATTAATTCGTTATGAAATAAGACAGATCAATGACTGGTTAGTAGCTGAGTGGGCAAACGCGTCGGATTCCCACCCGGGCGTCATGGGTTTAATTGCTAAGTCCTCCATCATTACACAAGCACCACCTTACCCTTATAATGATGGAAGTAAGAGATTTTCCAATGTTGTCAAGTTATTCTTAACCCGGCAATGTTTGTCTTCCTTTTTAGAAAAAAAAAACATTTTGCTTAATCCCTGGATTCGTAGTCGAGAGTTGTAACCATTGGACCACGGAAGCCGTTGATTATATATATATGTATATAAATGTATATATATTTATTTTTTTATAGTGTCAACAGCCTCACAAGAGTCCCAATTGCTTCCAACCGTCTAGAGCCAGTGAGGCTATGGCATCCCCAAATGGGGTATGTTGTGAGGCTGAAGGTAGTGGAGAAGGGAAGGAGATGGGAAGAAGGAATGTCTGGTACCTATTCAGATCTGGTCACCAAACACGGCTTAAGAAATTTTCAAGCAACGTTTCTATTTTGAATGGTGGTCTTTCACCACGGCGATACTGAGAGTATTTACCACTCTGGAACGTGCCGCAAATATACTTTATATGATTTTATATGAATTAAAATGTGTCGACACAAATTCATTAAATAAAAGGTATTTGAATTTAACCCTTTGAATTTGTAGTCGAGCGTCTTACCACTCGACCACGGAGGCCGTCTATAGATCTATAGTGATTTGAAAGAAGCTTGATGTCGATTCAACACAGGCCAATGGCGTTGATCAACTGTTTGCCTACAAACTCGAGAAAAAATCATGATATTTCAAGGGTTCAAGCAAGGAAACTTTGAGCTTAATTAAGGCACACGGACACGCCCGCACCGCATTTATATCTGTTATCTCGTCAGAGGTACATGTAAGCGCCCGGGCTGCCTACAAAGATGTGAAATTAATATCGTGTATGAGCTGTTAGCGTAGACAGCATCAGATGAACAGTATTCCTAACAACACTGTTGTACCAAGAATCGTACACAATATCCCGTTAATAATAGGGTGTATTACGTTACTCACAAATTCAATAGCCTTTAGAACGCTGAAGATATATCAGGAATCATTATTATATACAAACAATGTATTTTGAGATGTGATATGATATGAGTACGTAACATTAAAAACAAAAAACGTAATTCTTATTTTAGTGTACATATAGTTGCTGGAAGGGCAAAAAGAACTGAAGCGTCATTTTGGGAAGTTTACACCAGAGAACTTTAAGTGCTTTTTTGTTTAACAATCAAATTAGCAGCTTTATAAAATGCTCGACCCTAAAAAAATACACTTCTTTTACATAATAACACGAAATTATATACATATTGCATCATAATTCTATAATAATTCTTTTAACTCAACTATTATTATATAGTACTTTAAAATTAGCATTTTTGTTTGTTTTTTCTTTAGGTAATGTATTCACTATCAATAAATGTAGGATTGTTCGTATCCACTGCCATTAATTATAGGATTTAGTGCCTTGAAACTTTACCTACGGTCAATGTATCTTATTTGGAATAATTAATGCATCAAGAAAGTTTTACGGTCAGTGTCTGTTGTATCATCTAGCATTGTGTAACAAATATTAACGTATTTTATATTATTCTACTTGGACTCACTGTCACCTACATCAGAATAGGTTTTTATGACCTAGAGAGGTAGGTAAACTCGGGTAACTCAATGATTTCACTAAGTAAAAATCCCAAACTTGTGTCGCTTGAGTCAAGCCTTGCCCCAAGTGGTAAATTTATTTTAGATGGCTGAAGACCCACAAGAGTCTTCGGAATCAAACGAGAGTCAGAGCATTCAATGCAGTAAAAAAACTGTTAAAAACTGCATATTTAACTCGTTTTTGATCAAAGTTTCGTTTAAGCCAAAATGCTAAAAAGCCTTTCCATGAATTTATAAAAAAGTGTTATCCTATCTGAAAAGAAGGGTGCAGACATTCAAATACAGTTACGTAAGAAACAAATTACAGTTTTTATACCTTATAGCTTCATATGTTTTTTTAGTTGCGTCTATTTATGTATACTCGTACATGCGACATTAGGAAAATTATTCTGAATTAAATTGAAGTAGGTAATCGGATCTGCCGTCCTGCGGGAATAGCTTTGAAGTAAAGATGACCTGATTGTCGGATAGTCAAGGGCCGCCACATTTAATTATCAGATGAGCTTCTAATAACGAACATAAGTCGTGTTGATGCGAGCGGTGTATGTTACATCGCTGAAGCAGGGGAAAGGCGACCGCGGGGAAGTTAAGTTTTTAACACAATATTATATTCCGTCCTTAATTTCATATAATTTGAAATGTGATGTGATGTGAGTATGAAAGATTAAAAAAATTAATAATTAAAAAATACATAATTCTTGTTTTTTAGTACATATAATGAATTTATAGTGCTGTTTTTTTTTAAAAAAATTGGCTGTGTAATAATAATAATAATAAAGTAATATTTGGATAATTTGTACAGCGCCATTTTTGTGAAATATATATCTCCTCAAGTGTGTAATGATCATCATACTTGCCTTTAGAGCAGTTGATTAAGTGTTGGAGATATATTTTTTTTAAATATTTTTATTTTTATTTTGAAATTATTTATTACAATATCCCGTGATTTTTAGTATTATTATTTACGTTTGTTTATATAAAAAAACGGGTTTCTGAGTAGTTTATAACTTATGACGTTTTTTCATGGCATGATTAAGTGGATAAAATACTTAAATCTGGTAATTTATAGTGTCAAAATGAGAGAAGAGTATGTATGTGACGATGTTTTAATGTAAATGAAGCAAGGAGCCTGTGCCGAGAAAAAGGTGTGGCGGCCTACCCTCTTTGCGTACCCCTACGTCAAAACTGTGTGATGGTTAGTGAAGACTAAAATTAAGCGTTATACCAGCCACCTTTGTTTTATGGAAAATATGGCTATTAAATAAGTAATAAGTCTTACTAAATACAGTCGCCTAAAGAAAAAAATGAGCGGATATTTAGCAAAAGCAAATCGTACTGCACTAAAGTAACATTAAATTCACAAAGAGCTTTTAAAAGCAAAAGAAAGCTCTTTAAAATTGTTTCATAACCTACGGATTCGCTTTGTATCCGTTTTATCATTTTCTAATGTGAACACTAATGTTTAGCTATTTATTTATTTATTTATTTACGTCCGTCAAAGACTTTTACACTTTTAAAAATATAAAAAGATATACTGCAACAAAATTGTAAAAGAAATAAAATATCCACAGTTGAATACTATAGTTTCATCAAATAAATTAGCTCTATTAGATGAAAAAAACTATACTGAGGTATGCTTATATTGTAATATTGGCGTGCTAAATGTATCAACAACATCGGAGTATTTGTTTCACAGATGTTGAATTCGTCACAATGGAGTGTAATATTGTGTGGCTGAAGTAGATTTCTCACAGTAATATGGTAGATACTGCCTTGCAACTGTCCTGCCAGGAACATGAAATGCAATTAAAAATTCAGCGGTATAAAACATTGAATCAATAATTTCAAACAAGCACGTTGAATCGCAAATAATTCTACGCTCAGACAGTTAAACGAATACAATAAGTAAATGTAATCTAGGCATTCTATAGAATTACCGATTCTAAAACTTACGTATCTTAAGAATTTATGTTGGGTTGTTTCAATAGTGTTTGAATAAACATCGTAAATTGGAGACCAAACTGTAGAATTGTACTCGATATGACTTCTTACAATTGACATATACAATGTTTTGATAGTATTGATATTATTGAAGTCACTAGAGACTCTTACAATAAAGCCTAACATTTTCAAAGCTTTATCGGAAATCGTTCTTTACGAAATAATTTGTTTGCCAATGTACAAACTGTTCGTTAGAAGAAAGACAATTATATTTATCAATTATCGAAACAGTATTATTAATATTCAAAGAAAAATACACAAAAAAAAGAGTGAGTTGCGACCGAGACTTGAACTAGGAACCTCTACTCTATCCTAGAGTAACGTTTCTGCCAATTAAGCTACCGAAACCTTTAAATATACAGTCTTTTTTATCAATCCCATATTCCTTTAAAAACTGTAATATTTTTGTCCAATTTTATTCCAATATCTTTGCATTAGTATTCAAGGCTCTGGCCGAGCCCAGTTAACCATTCTAGGTAGTGATATTATTTCCACACGTCTCGCATATAAAACCTTTCAGATTTCATTGATTTTTCATGAAAGTACAAACTATCAGGTATGTAAACTTTCCGTTTTCTTATATTAAGGATAACCAGATGAAAGTATTGCAGCCAGATTTGACAAGGATACAGGACTCACACAAAGGATAACCAGATGAAAGTATTGCAGCCAGATTTGACAAGGATACAGGACTCACACAAATGCATTGCTTGCACACATCATGAGTCAAAAGCTTTTAAGCTGTAAAAAAAACGAATACTTAAATTCGAACTTACGCTTTTCCTGTTTTTCGTTAAAAATTAAAAATAGACGTAAACAAGATAGAATGCTGTTTTTCAGTGACGTTTCGCAAATACATCGCTTTTAGAAGTGAAAAAAAAATAAATACAGTTAATTATTTTGAATTTTTATTTTTCCGTATCCGAAGGTTTAATTTCCAAGAAATTCTTTAAAATCTCATATTCTATGTACTAACTTTTATTTAATTTAATGTTTACGTAAAATCATATTGGATCTTGCCAACATCTTACCTTGGTCTTTAATCCTTATCTCTCTTTCTTAGCATGTAAGTACATCTATGACTTGTTTATATTCATGATCTTTTTATTACACTGTACAAAATATGTGGTCAAAAAAGGGAAAAAAGGAAAAAAGGAAAAAAGGAAAAAAATAATTGTAATTTGTAATGTCATGATGAATGATGAATAATTAAGCGGTGTTTAATTAGTTCAAACAGTAATAGTTGGTAAGTAGACGATGAAAAATATACCATATTTAATAATTTCTAATTTTGAAACTGTTAATTCGTGGAACTCCATTTTAATGATTTTAATAATACCAAATTTTAACTTTACTCCACTATTTTTTATTTAAGATCTGTCAGGCCTTAAATAATAAAAAATAATAGAATAAAGTTTAAAAGTTGGTATCATTAAAATCATATTTAATAATGCCTGCTTGACCTGAGACTGGTTGGAATCTGTAAAAATGTACGACACTCGTTTCATCTGGAGCTATTCCCACCAATGAAAAAAGATATCTCAAGTTAAGCCGGTACTTTAATACAATCAAAACAAGAGTATTTTTATTACACCCCGGCAGAGTATTTTCTTTGCTACGAAATCAGTAAATTAATTACTTTACGAAGTGAGAATAAAAACCACGGTTTTATTCGGAGCTGGAAATTAATTTGTTTCCGCTGGACTGGCTTTAGAGTAGCTGAATACTGCCATTGAAAGGTCTCCGACCCACTTTACCTTAATTACTTAAGATTTATAGTATTTTTATTACAGATTTTAATATTACATGTCAAATGGAATTGATTTCGTTACCTATTCATATAAAAATCGTCAATATTAGAATTTTTTTAAATAAATATTTGTTTAATTTTAGATTTTATGGATTATTTAGTAATCCTTTGCTAACTAGCTGGGGCTTATTCAAATACCCCTCATAATGTCTATCTGACTAGGACTGCGGCTCATTAGGTCTTATTACTATCACCATCTGATCGTTGTATTTAATTGACTGAATTTAAGTTTACATTAGTGATTTCTTAGGGAAAAGGTATTAACTGGATAAAAAACCCTAAGCAAGGAAAAACAGAAAAAGATGTACGGAAGTTCTGAACTTTTTACTATGTTTAACTTTTATACCTGACTGAAGTTAAGTATTTTATGTTCTCGGCTGCTAATATTTTTAACATTTTTACCTACGTACATAAAATATTACATTTTGTTTAAGTGTGTGGGGTAGCGTTAAAAAAGTTAAGTTTTTCGCACAGTTCAATATTATATCGAAGTTTATTTGTAACGCTTTTTTGTTTTAAATGATACCGCGCGAGAGTCAAACTGCTCGCAAGCCTCTAGAGCCAGTAGGACTATGGCATCCCCAATTGAGGTACGTTTTAAGGCTGAAGGTAGTGGGCAGGGAAAGGAGTTGGGGAAGATAAACGATAGGAAGTACTTGACTATTCAAACCTGGTCATTAAATATGTTCTGATTGGGGGTCTTTCACCAGGGCGATACTTACTGTATCTATCACTGTGAAACGTGCCGCAAATCTACTATATATAATTTTATATTAATAAATGTGTAATAACACATCTTTATTGAATAAAATGTATTTGCGCACGCCAGGATTTGAACCCGTGACCACTTGATCACGGAGGCGGTCGCTTGACAAAAACACTGCAATAATACAAGTATAACCTAGTCAGGAATACTAATATATTTACAGGAAAAAGAGGAAGTCATAAGTTGACAAAAATTTCAATGTGGCCAGAAAGCAAAGTGAAATAAAAATAAATTCGAAAATTATAATGTCTTCACAAGATCAATTATTGCGCAGAGAAATTTTAAAAGTGCTTACACATTGTTTAAAACTTGCTTACGAAATGTCACGAGAATTTGCTGTTATATTATTGTTATATTTTTTTCTTAGCTGATTCACAGTCTACTTTACAAGGTGTAAAATTGGGCAAATGCATGTCATATCTGAACGTTAATTAAGTCAAACCTGTAATGTACTCTGCCGAACAAGAAGTTTCTAATTTTAAAACTGTTAATTCGTGGTGGAACTCAATTTCAATGATTTTAATAATACCATTTTTTTTAATTTTATTCCACTACTTTTTTATTTAAGACCTGACCGGTTTCACATTGTGACGGGCATCTTCATACTGGTACAATTTTAAGTAATTCTATAGCATATATACTATTAGGTCTGGAATCCGAAAAGAATGCAAGGCTGATGTGAGCGTAATGAATAGAATCAAGAAAGGGACGCTTAGATGGTTTGGGCACGTAGAGCGAATGAACAAAGAAAGGAGTGTGAAAAGAATATACGATGCGAAAAAGAATGGAAGAAGAAGTCAAAGACGCCTGAGGAAGACATGGCACGATCAAGTAAATCAAATACTTGAATCGGTTCATGTGAAGAGTCAGAAAAACAGAAGAGAATGTATGAGACGATGTATGAATGTAAATGAAGCAGGAGTGTGTGCCAAGACAGAGTTATATGGAAGTCCGTCCTTTCTGCCTTCCCCTGCGGGGAAACGGCGTGATGGTTTGTTGGTTAGTTAGTTTTTTAGGTCCGGAATGGACGCTTATTGAGTCTCATCTGTGACTTTAGGTTTTGTTTGATTTCTGACAGAAGCGGCTTTACCAATACATTCAAAAATACATTCGGTTAGTTTTGTTACCTTCTGGGAGCTGGGTTACAAAAAAAATAATGGAATAAATAAAAAAAAAATGGAATTATTAACATCAAGAAAATAAGTATTTCCGTAGCCATATTTTGTCATCTGGATTCTAGTCCTCAATTCCGAGGGTGGTGATACCACAAGGGGACTAGTAAAACCTTCTATGGTATTGCACCATCTCATGAAGGATCATCCACGCGACTTTTTTCTTACCCATCCACCGGTCAACGCGAGTTTTTCTCTTAAGGCAGAATTACTGGACAACACGCTTCAAAAAGATATATATAAGAATAAAGACGATTTGAAAAGATTATACAAACATTACAAAATATTTGAGGTTATCTAGGTTATGGTTGAGTGTTGATGATTGTTCAATAACTCATAACACATTAAAAATGAAGTTATTAATTTGATTTAGTAATGCAAAATTTTAAACTTTACTCCACATTTTTTTATTGAGATTTCCCGTTATAACGGGCATCTTTAGACTGGTACAAGTTGATGTGAATCAATCTGTGGTAGGTATATATCGTCGCTGGAAAGGCAAAAGGGTTAAAAATTAATTAAACATGCAGTTTTGATCAGTTGTTTTTTCTGCATCGAAAGCTCCGACTCTGGTTTGATTCTGAAGACTTTTGTGGCACTTAAGCCATCTGAATTATGTTTACCATTTAGGAGAAGGCTCGACTCAAACGACACAAGTTGGGAACTTTTCAAAAACTTGTTGTCGCTTCAATTATAGCATTGAGTTAACTTTTTTTTTCAAAATCCAACCAGCTACAGACGACTTATGAAATTTATTGCAAAACACAAAAAACTTTGCTCCGGTGTAAACTTCCCGAAATGGCGCTTCAGCCCTTTTGCCTTTCCGGTGACGATATATATAATTCGATATTTTATCTTCTAAATTTATAGTTCTCTTTGAATATTGATGATGGCAGCACTTTCGTTTGTGGCTAGCACGTGGATGCTTGAATAACGAGTTTACGACAGACATTTTACGGTATTAATGTTTCTTCAAACGATTGACGTTTTAGTAAAAACAAATAATACATAAAATATTTAATAAAACAAATAGAATATATATATATTCTATTTGTGTCCGAAATGGACGCTTATTGGATTTTTATCAAATTGAAAATCTTTGATTTAATATTTTGTTTTATTGCTGACAGAGGCGGCTTTACAATAACATACAAATACATCTTCGAGTGGTTTTATTACTTTCTGGGAGACGGGTTACATGGTGATGAGAAGAATGAATCTGTGGATGTTTTAATATGCTATCTATCGTTTTAACTCATTGCCATAATCTTGGCTCCATTGGAACAGTTATATTGGAAACGGGGGTCATAACGCTAAAAGATAGCGAGTTCACATCATAGGGTATAGCGGAAAGTTACTTAGGAAACCATCTTTAATTCATACTCCGTCCGTACGACGCTTGTCCCCGGCATTCCCAATCCTCCACTCGTCGCTTCATTTCCTCGCCCTCCGCGGTGGCCTTGTTATTGAATAAGGCAGTCTCTTTAAATTGTATTCGAGTATGTGCGCCGTCGTAGAGCGCGGAGTTAAGCGCTTTGGAGATAAAGTAATTTGTCGAACTATTTGTCTGCTGCGAATGGGTCGGTACGGTACTGAATACTTATATATATTACTATAAACTTAGAGTATATAAAGTGGTATCTATCCAAGGCAGTGTAGTCAGTTTTTGATGATTTTTACCGGACTATACATCCATTCATAGCACATATCGACATAATGTTTCTGTTTATTCGTATAACCACTTTTCACAGTATTGTCATCAGCAAAAATATAGCATATAACCTAAAAAACCGTTTATTTAGTTGTGTCCAGTTTAATCGCATATGAAAACATGTGGGCGGAGTCCCCGGAGACGCGGGAGACCAAGATTATCTTTACAGTACATAAAAGCGGTGTGTTACTTTTGTTGTCTCTTTCCCTCTCATGGTGTACGACGTAAAACCCGGAGAAAGTGATTTATTGCAAATTTGTATAGGTTGGGTAAAAATAATTAGCTCTCTCTCCATACATTGTTTCTCCAAGACTATATATAACGCGTGTGTCCCATAGACACGTACACTAGGATGTTGGTGTTTATATATAAACTTGTGGTTGGCTATTCATTTATTTATTGACGCTCGACAAAGGCTTTAACACAAATATTTACATTAAAACATATATATATATATATATATATATATATATATATATATATATATATATATAAAAAAAATACTCCGATGTTTTTGATATATTTAGCACGTCAATATCACACTAATAATACCTAAGTATGGTTTTTTTTCATCTGGTAGAGCTAAACTGATTGTTGAAATTATTTAACTTTAAACCTGTTATTCATTATTATATTTACTAAATACAACCAAATTACTAGAATTATCGCATTAAAGCCTGATTCACACCAACGTCCGGTTCCGCTCAGTGCCGATATTGTTCCGCAAGAAAACTTATTGATATGGTATGAATATCAATCAAGGAGTATGTGCCAAGACAAATTTGTGTGGCAGTAAAAATACTAACATCGCAGTTTTTTTTATATCAAAAACCATTTTTTTATCACTAAATAATATTTTTAATAATTAATAATTAATAAAAAAATTATTTAGTGATAACAAAATGGTTTTTGATAAAAAAAAATTTGCGATGTCAGTATTTTTACACTTCAAAATAATTATTTAACTAAATAAGTAGTTAAATATCACAAGGGTGGGCAGAAGGATATACTGCCACACAAATTTGTCTTGGCACATACTCCTTAATTGATATTCATACCATATCAATAAGTTTTCTTGCGGAACAATATCGGCACTGAGCAGAACCGGACGTTGGTGTGAATCAGGCTTAACACTTCTGTTCCAAACGGCGGTACTAACGTAATCATGAACGAGAGTTTTGTGCAATATCTTATATAGATTACTAAAATATTATGAATATACTTTTCTCTGAGTATTACCAAAAACAAATTACCTAAGATTATGTCATGAAAACGCTTTGATAAGGAAGATCAAATAGGGTAACTACGTCACCCCCCTTATCCTTCGGATCGTACGTTTGATTTTTATTTTCAGGTACAAAAATGTTAATGAGATTTTGGTATAGAGGTAAATTTTTAAGATTTATTAAATTGTATATGTATACAATACATTGATGTATTGTCCGTGTTAGTGTATGCATAAAAGCTCAGTCCACACTCCGCGCGGCGTGCGACGCATGAGACAAGTACGAACTAGTATGAAGAAATATTTGCACAAGCTTGATACATACGAAGAAAGTCGAAACGGGATCTTAGGATTTAATTCGTTTGATTCTTGAGTAGTTTTAACCCTTTTTTCATTCCAGAACATACATGAAGCGGACTTCCATAAACTATTTTGGGAATTATCTGTTATTTATAACTTAGAAATCAATCCGATTTTTTTTTTAATTTTCGAAAAATGCCTGAAAAATTCACCTGATTCATATTTGTACCGTGAGGCAATAAGTGAAAAAATATTTTATAATGTGTGCATAAATGTTTATTTTTTAATAGTATATAATTTTGACAGATAATGACATCATGATACTCATTGAAAGAATACTATACAAAAATACACATAGTACATCCATTATCACAATAATTATGTTTTCAAACATGCACTAAAACAACTCGATCAACCATGTGACAGCTCAATGTAAAACTGGTTCCCCTGTTATCAGTTTTTGTAAATGAGCGTTTCAAACTGGCTTAAATACAAAACAATGTCCAATAATGTACTTCCAAGAATAATTTGTCAAAAGTTGTTTTTAGTATAGAAGATACATGCAGTTTTACAGACGGGTACAAATTTGTAGCGTCACGGAACAAAGGGTTAGCAAATATATTAGTTTCTGCCAAAATAAGCACACGAGTTGAAGAATATTTACTACGTATATACAGCTATTGAAAAGCGTAATAAATAATTAGTTTTGTAGTTGGAAGGAAGGTTTCAGTTGTAGAGCATGTAAATAATAATTTAATTTAAGCTGGGCATCCAAAACAGGTTTTATAATTTCGACGGAAATACGCTCGACTGTGAATCTAGAAGTCTCGGGTTCAAACCCGGCGTACGCAAAAACGTTTTATTAATATGTGCCGTAACACATTTAATTCAAATAAAATAATATATGGTATATTTGCGGTACGTTCCAGTGTGGTAGATACTCAGTATCTAGGTATCGCCCTTGTGAAAGACCACCATTCAGAATCGAAACGTTACTTGAAATGGATTTAGCTTGTTTTGGTGACTAATTTGAATACCCAGGTACTTCTCAACCTTCCTCTTTTCCATCTCTTTCCCTTCCACACTACCTTCAACCTCACAACGTTGTTACACTGGCACCAGACGGTTGGGACTTTTGTGCGGTATTCACTATGATTTTTATATTTTTGTTTAATTTATGGAAAGTCACAAATGATTTCATTCGTTTTATTTTGCCCTTCTGACTGTTCAAATATTTATTTGTTATTTGGAAACTGCCGCGAATGCTCGCGGGTGAGTCTGGACGAAGCTAGTGACAACGTTCGAACAGCACACCGAGTGCGGTTGTTTTCTGTCGTGCTTTTTACGTATTAACTTTAAAGAAATGAAGAGCAAAAAAAGTACAATATATTTAAAAAAAACGACTTGTCTAGCGAAGTTATCACTTGTAACTTTTACATGTACCATATATTCCATAAAATCGTATTTTAAGGATCCAACGAAATATTATCCTAATGCTCATTAACTACCCAGAGTGGATGTACAAAAACAGCAAAAGTACATATGATGTCACAGTCAAAATATATCGTCTGTGTTTCCGTCAAAGACGTTAATCCTATTTTTTTGCAAGCAAACTTAGATTGGAACCTCTTAAACATTTTACACTGTTGCCAATCGATGATTAGCGTCATTATGAATTTATCGGCGTTACCACTTCAGATAATCGCCCCTGTTAACCATTGTACAAGTTATGACCAAGCGTCAAGCATAACAGCATGACCGTTTTGTTATAACCAAAGCCTGAATTTAATATCCTTGCAAAAAATGCGCAATAACGCCGTTGACCTAAACACAGACGTATAACCGAGACTTATTTCTCCCCTAAATCCGCACACGTATTCGTCGTGTCTATTAACTTATTCACTTATTATTACGCTTCTGTCGTGGTTTGGTCTCTCACATGCCTCAGAGGATTAATTCCTTCTGCGTTCAGTCAAAGTTCCGTCCTTCCTCTGAAACTTCTACCCCTCTTTTATCCAGACATCATTAATGCGGCAGTCAAGAATGAGACGTTATCAAAGGAAACAAAACCAGCAGTCCATAGCGGAGTAGTGCTACCAAACCTGACAGAACATAGCAGGGAATAGAGGCGTCATAAAGAAAAAACAGAAAAGTAATAACAAATATTTTGTGTAGTTCGGAGTTTATATATACATATACAGTGGAACCTCTCATAACGACTGATTCGTATAACGAGCAAATCAGATTTTGAAAAAAATGCTTGTGGAGGACGAGGAAGTAGCAGAGCGACAATCTTCTGGTGCCATAAGAGAAATGCTAAAAGCATGAGAAACTGTTGCACCGTACGTTGAGGACTATCACCCTTATAAGGAGATGGCCATGCGTTCTGCAATTTTATTCAATAATAATACTGTGCCATATTTTCATCAAATTTCGAAGCATTGGCAAAAAAATGATTATTATTAAATCCATAAATAATAAACTATTTATTTCATGATAAATTCGTATTACACTGAAAATAAAAATTATAAAAAAATATGAAACGGGCGTCTTTCAAGAAAAGAAAATAGAAAATTTTATTAATAATGCGGAATTAAACGAAGCGCTCATAGCAAAACCAGGGAAAGCATGGAGTTTTCTCATATTGAAAATAAAATTTGAAAAAGAAAACTAAAAAAAGCTAAGTGGACAAATACGCCAGGCTTCCCACCCGGGTGTCGTGGGCTCGATTCATCTGCTAGTCCTTAATTATTACACAAGAAATATTGCTCGTTCAATATAATGGTAGCAGGTATTTTTTTTTAAATATTGTCGGGATATTCGTAAATGGTTGTCTTTCTCTTAAAAAAAAAAAAGTAAATATATCGTATGGATCTGAATGTTATTTTTTCTTCTTCTTTTGGTGTCTCTTCTATTGGAGGCAGGCTATCATCAGGTCAATCTTCACTCAACAGGTCACATACAGCCCGAAATAACTTAGCGGAAAGTCACACGTACCACTCACGAAGCGACGAAGTAATTATTATTTATATTTTTTTAATAATTTTATATTATTCTCAAAATGATCAGAAAATTAGATATCTGGCAAAACAATACACTACTTTCAGACCAATTCATTCCAAACGCCTTCAAAACCCTTTCGTGAAACCCGAAGCAACATATCGATCAGCTTAGGAGTTGAACGACCTCCCAACTTCCGAGGGCGTATTGAATTTTAATCACAAATTCTTGGTGTCGTTATTCGTTTAGGGAATTTTAAAGTAATTTGCGCAATTTTCCTCAATTATAATATTTTTTGCGAAACCGTGGGTATGTGGGGGTAGATTAATTTGCTCGGCGCATCGTTACCACCCCGTTGGCGTCAGGTGGGAAATATGTGGGGGTAAGGGGTCAGTGGGTGGAATATCTGTGTATATGTGTCCGAGTTCCGAACCACCGGCGGAAGCTTCCCTTAAATGCTTAAATAAAGCACGTCAATACAGCGAGTTAGCGCATTATCGAATAATTAATCTCTTCCCCAAATATCCGAGGAACAAGAATATTTTTGTTAAATTAATTACAGTAGCTTACGAGCAAGTAAATTAGTCTCGCAGCCCTACTTTCTAAATGATTGATCATATATGATATGTTTCTTTTGTTAGAAACAGAATTTGCAATTTAAAAATGTTGTTTACAACATCCAAACGTCGGAAAACCCCGAATTATTTTCCCTACGAAAAAAATCAAAGCTTGGAATCTATTTGTCAGATATAAAATACGTAATCCGAAGTACAAATTTATCCACAGCAGATCATTGTCCGTGGAAAGGGAGTAGCACAGGGGCGGTAGAAAATAAATAATTCAATAGAAAACCATTTTCCATCAACAGGTTTGTGCTAATCACGTTAGTGGGGCTCTGAAATCTATGGCAGTTGTATGTAAACCTGTGCAAAAAGCGGCCAACTATTCGTACTGACTTTTGAAAGAGTTGTGTGCAAAAGCCTGACCTTTCATAACTACGACATTTCCGCTTACGGTATTTCAAACTGAGCACTGTTCGCAAATAACGGATAATTCTATGTATTTCATTATGTTAAAGTATTCTGTTATATTCTGTTGTATTTAAGTTGAATATTTATACCCTTATTTTCTTTTTAGATAGAATATTTAGTTCAAATACTTTTTATGATTATTTTTTTTTAAATTGCCCTTGCTTAGAATCGAACACTGGTCAACTGCATGGAAGACAACTATGCTAATCATTACAGCACAAACTATTGTGGTGGCATACATTCATTATATACACATACTGCAAAGAAGAATGTTTTATTTTATTTATTTAATTTTATTATGTTACGTACTCACATCACATCACATTCAAAATTGTATTATTTACTTATATTCACCACGAATTGTATTGTCTCACACGCTTGTCTGTTGCAAGACGCTCAACGAAGGCGTATCGTTGATAGTTGTAACTCCGTTGTAACCTCTCTCTCTTTCTCATAAGCTGCGCATGCAACGAAGGAGTGGTTAAAAAGAAGTTCCCGGTAACAGGGTTGTTGGATTTCAAGTGATAATTTGTCAGGTTCTCGCCTTCATATTTTTCATCTAGTTTCTACCAGTTGTTATGAAGCACGATAAATTCGATCCAATGCGATTTTGAATTTTCGCGCTACTTAAAATCTATTTATTATGGTGTAATGTTTTGTCTATTTGCCCCCTTGAAAAGCCAAAAAGTAGGGGCAAAATGACCAACGAGCCCGGGCTGAAACGGCCAGGGGAGTCAGTCAACGTTGGAACGCGAAACAGAGTAAATATTAGAGTTCTACATGGGACGGCTTATCAGAGAGTTTTACAGTAGACGCCGAATAGAGCAGTTAACGTTTTTAGAGTCAATACAGTGGTTACCACCTATTGTGAAATCGTAAATTAAATATTACAATGGAGAATCGAGGGCTGAGAGTAAGAGAAGAGACGCTACGATCCCCGGCAGCCGCCATTGAGGAGCGAATTAGCGGGATTTCTCGGCTATCAGACTGGAAAGAAGGACTCCGAGCGCGCAGGTTCCACGCGTTTTCTAGGATCGGTGATAATTGAACAATTTAGTATTATAGTTTGTCTCTATGAATACCTAATTTTAACGTAATTCACCAAGTTAATCAAGCTCTTCCTGGGCGTAGAATCAATATTCCCAAAGATAATGCAGGAGAGCATTATTGTTTAAATTTAATAAGCCCTGCAAAGTATGAGTCCCTTTTGTAACTCCCTTATTTAACAAAGAAGAAGAAGGTCCTCTCTAAATCAAAATAAACGAATTTCAAACACGGAACACAATCCATTCTATCGGCTGAAGCTAACCGAGAGGGCATTTAAAACGGTAAGTGAATCCTTGGGACTCACGAGCCCGTCATTTTATATTTTGTGCATGTTCAAAAGTAGGCGGTCACTTACCGTAACTTAACACTATCCAACCATTTAGCAATATTCGATTTCTGTTTTCAACAACACTGTGTTCGAAACAATTGACAATCAAAAACAGAAGAGTTTGGGTGCAAAAATGTGTTGGTCGTTGGTTTTTTCGCTTGTTCGTCGGTTTTGTTGTTGCTCTCAAAACAATATATAATAAATGCGGTTTTGTGAATTGAGAATACTTAAATCAGTGTGCTATATTCGCGTAACTGTTTGAGAAGATTTCAAAAACATTAAAATTCAATTACATCGGTGAGTGAATGGTTTCCCATTTTTTCATTTCATTCCAATAATCTTTCCACATCCATAATTGGACACTTCCATCAAGTAGTATAGTTTATCGTTTACAGTCCACTCTTTTACAAATTCATTTGAAGCTGAAAACACATTCGATGTTTTATCGCAGCTTCGGATCCAACAAGAGTAGTAAGAACTTTATGGGCTATATAATAATTACAAGGAATGTTTGCAACAAAAAGTCACTCTCTACAGAGAAAACTATCATAACAAACCTCCATTATAGATTCATTGGATGATACTTTGAAACTTGAACTTGTTGCAATATTTCCACTTTTGAAAAGGGTATTTTCTTGTACATGATGTCTTTCTTCCAGAAATTATACGATCACACAAAGTGACAGGTGTCCATCATAGTCATATTACGCTGAATTAACTTACCTTGCCCTAACTTTGCTATTTCCAGCAAATTGTATTATTTAAGATGACAAAATTAAGTATTTTATGTTTTAACCTCAGAGCAATGAGATACAAGAAGAGCGCTGCTGTAGTCAGTTTTGATAGGCTTTGCCGGACTCAGCTAGACCTGGGCGTGGCTAGGACAAAGGCTAGGGCTAGGGTATTTATCCACCCATTCATGGCACATGTCAACATAATGTTTTTGTTTATTCGTAAAACCACTTTTTCACAATATTGTTATATACAAAAATATAGCATAATACCTAAAAAAACCGTTGAGTTGGGTCAATTTATGTCGCATATCAAAACGTGTGGGCGGAGTCAACGGAGACGCGGGACACGAAAAACATTCTTAGAGTACTTTAAAGCGGTGTGATAATTTGGTAAATTTTGTTGTCTCTTTCTTTCTCATGGTGTACGACGTAAAAATCCGGAGAAAGTGATTTATCGCAAGTTCGTATAAGTTGGGTATTAGCTCTCTCTCTATATATTGTTACTCCAAGGTATTAACTTTTAGTCTGTCTTAAGAAAGAATCCGGCATTATAATGAGCGTAGATAAATACAGGTATATTGTTTTTAATGGTATTGTAGGCAGCCTCGATTCACTTAGCTTAATTACAATCAGTTTACCTAACATAATTGATTATTTTTAAGTGTAACAATAATGTCAGGACTGAGTCACTTAGATATTCGCTTGTACCTAGATTGCATACAGTGGGTAATTCCTTCGCAGAAATTGTAGATATATTCAACTGCACTGAATCTAGTTTCCAGAAGGGTATTATAGCATACTTCTTCAAAAAATACTAACGTTAATTTATTCTATTATAATATTTCTAGTAACTTATTTGTGTTTCAGTGTACTAATCATTTGTTCCATGTTATTTTTGTGCCACTATTAATTTATATTATCTAATATATAAAATATAATAAACAAATATAGCTAGCTTATACCTTTTTTTTCAGTTACAGTTTGACAGGGTCTTCGGAAGGCGAAACAGCTGTCACGCAAATAATTACTCTCCCCGATAACTTTTCGATTCGAGAGTAAGCTGAAGGTTTCCGACCATCTTAATCTCCACACTCAAGTGGGACCATTCTGGGCACGTAGCACTGTGATGCGATCTGACGCAAGGTTCAAAAATAATTAAATACAAATAAATTAAACAGATAGACTTTGTTTATAACCACTTTTTATTTTTCAATATTATGTCGACCGGTTTCGGAAGCACCCTTCCATCATCATGACAGTATTAAAATTATTAAAAAAATATTGAATTTTAATATTGTCATGTTTAATAAGTCAATCTGTTTTATTAAGGATTTATTTATTAAAATGGCAAGCCACAAAGTAAATGGTTTTTACGAATATATAACTAAATACATTTATCTATTACATCGGTAAAACATTTATAGTTATTATAGGTGTCACAGCTAGAGTTGGCACGAACCCGGTACTCTGATGTATTGCTTGCATACAGCAAGTCTAAAACTTGCCATTCTTAAGAAAAAAAATCTAATGCAATAAAAAAGAGTTTTAAAAATAATAATAAGAACGCAGTGTATAACTTTTCGAATATTTAAGTTCAAGCAATGTATAGGCATACTTGTTGTGCTTTTCAAAAACCAATTAGTAGACGAAATCAACACACAAGGCTGTTTCTCAGTGACGTTGTTTGGGTCGAGTCGCTTTATTCGTGTTTATCGCATGCAATATTTCCAAACAATTTAATGACTTTTTTTTATAAAATATCATAAGGCCTCCAGCTATTTTAATTTAGATTGAAAAACTTCTCGTTTCCCACGAGTTCCAGTGGCTAGCTAAGAAAAGCTGGACGTACGTTGTACAACTATAACTGTACGAATGTTTTAAGGTTGGTAATCGCAATTTGTTGTTTCAAAAACTTAAATATTATAAAGAAATAAAAAATAAAATAAATTGTATAAGACCACGAAAGTTATTTTATTTCTTATGACCGACCGTTTTCGCTTAGCCTAAGCATCATCAGGATACAAAATTGAACTAGTATTATATTACTATTAGTTTAATTTTGTACCCTGGTGATGCTTAGGCTAAGCGAAACCGGTCGGTCATAAGAAAAAAATTATATTCGTGGTCTTAAGTGATTGCTTTCTACGAAAATATTAAATATTATAACTTTTAGTAAAAGTTATGTGATTTGGTGTGTTTTGGTAATCACGAATAAAGCGGGTACATTCATCTTCTAAAAAAATAATGAATTATCAACACAAATAAATATTTGCTATTAATATAATATTTTTTCTTGATACTGCGGTCTCCATGGGCCATTGCCAAAAAATCATATTCTTATCATGGAGTTATCTTTTTGCAGTTTAAATAGTGTATAGGTAAATCATTTTATAAAATTATTTAGATATTTTAAGTGAGAACTTGAACGAATATCACTATACTAGCTTTCGTGCCCGGCGTTGCTCGAGGTTATGCATGGCTTGGAGTACATCTGTGTGGTTTTGAATTCTAATAAGCTGGGTCAGCACCCAAAATACACAACTTTTTTCATTTTACTACAAATGATTTATTTGTAAATTCTATACAGGTAGTTTAAAAAACGTCTAAGGTTTATGTTGAACAAAATTATTTTAATTTAAATAAAAAATAATTTTGTTTTAAGCCACTTTATTTATACACATAACAATTCGACCGGTTTCGGTTAGACTTAACCTTCATCAGGAACGTATAAGTATATACTAAGATTAAATATAGAGTAATACAGTAGACAAAGAAATGAGTGAAAGAGACAAAACATTAATATAAACAGGACAAAGCATCAGAGGGGGTGGTAATGGAGTAGGTAGAGAGGTAGGGGGATGGGAAGAGGAGAAGGGGAACATTCTTAAAATCGGACTTTTAGTTAATTCTAATTGTTTGTTTAAAATTTGGCAATTATTATTATTATTTGATTTTGAAATTTCTAATGCTTCTAGATTGTTAAGGCGCAAACCTATTCCATTTTTATGAATTATTTGTACACCCGTATTTTTATTAAAAGTATGGTTAGTTTTAATTAAATGATCGGCAAATTCAGAAAAACCTATACTTGTTAAACATCTAATGTGTTCTTTGACTCTAATGTTTACATTTCTCGCGGTTTTACCTATGTAAATTGCCGGGCAATCGTTACAGTTAAGTTTATATATGCCAGAATGGCTTAAAGAATCTTCTTTATCTTTAGAATTGCTTAAAAAATAATAATAATAATTGCCAAATTTTAAACAAACAATTAGAATTAACTAAAAGTCCGATTTTAAGAATGTTCCCCTTCTCCTCTTCCCATCCCCCTACCTCTCTACCTACTTCATTACCACCCCCTCTCTGATGCTTTGTCCTGTTTATATTAATGTTTTGTCTCTTTCACTCATTTCTTTGTCTACTGTATTACTCTATATTTAATCTTAGTATATACTTATACGTTCCTGATGAAGGTTAAGTCTAACCGAAACCGGTCGAATTGTTATGTGTATAAATAAAGTGGCTTAAAACAAAATTATTTTTTATTTAAATTATAATGTCCAGCTACAAAGTGTTTGCTTCCTTCGATAAAATTATTTTACTTTCATTTTTTAAATTCTTTATGAAATACATAATGGAACTTTAGATAAAACGTTCAAAAATGCTTTGCTGGTTTTGAAACTGCAGCTTTTACGTCCATTTTAGTATGTTTTTCATGGAGTTTAAAAGATTACAGCTCAAATTTTTACTCACTGGAAACTTTAGACATTTTCATAACTATATTTTCTTAACTGTTCATGTAGAATTTACAGATAGATCGTGTGCAGTACTGCTTGTATTATAATGCTACAAAGTGACGTTTAGCGCCATTTTTGGGTGCTGAGCCGCAAACCAAAGGTTGACATAGAAATAAGTTTATTTTTTACTATTAAAAAAACAATCGTATACCAACATTAACAAAAAAATGACAAACCTCATTACATTCTGGTGCTTTAAATTAGCGTTAGCGTTCTACTCGCGGTCTCTAAGCAGCATTTATAAGAACTTCAAAGTTGTCATTTTAAGCAACTTTCAATGAGTGTTTAAAGCTTCTCGTCTAGTTGTTTGTATGGGTTCACATCGAAAACGAGAGAATTGAAGATTGGTGAGAACTATGACATTTCTCAGCCAGCTTGAGTAAGTAGCCACCGAAATGAAGTTGTAGAAAGTTTATAGGTAGGACACTTGCCCATGTACTTTGAATTTGGGCATGAAAACCAGTCTCCTTCCTTCTGGGATGCTGAATTGTGTCCGCAATGAGTCGTCCTTTTACGGTTCTGGTGGTTCTGGAAACTGTTCTTCTGTACACAACATTCCCGGTTTTTCCTCCCCCACTTCAAGGCATTACGGTCGTTGCATTACATCGTTAGTCTACATATTGTTGTCGTGGAAGGCATAATTCAATGTAGGTCATATTTGAATGCTCCTTGAAGCAGCTGATCCGTTATCAATATCCTGCCGCATTCCAGATGGGCCTCTCGTTGCCTCTGGTTCTCTCCCGAAGAAGCCTCGTCTTGATTTGACAAAATATTCTAAAAATGTTGTTATTCTTATTTATAACATTAGTTTGTGACAATCTACGATTAAATTACGTGCCTCAAATGGAACGTGTCATGTTAACACTGTGACTAAAGCCCCGTAAGAAATATGAATCCGTTCAAAACAAAGACACGTTTTATTACTGACTCAGAAGCGCATTAACTCGGTGTCCACTGTATTTACATGCTGAATAACAAGTTTATTTGTTTACTTAGGCTAATAATAGCTCCTAATTTGGAGGTCCAACACACCGTTTGCTTTAAGGGGTAGGCAGAGATGATATACCACCACAAAACTCTGTCTTTTCTCACACCCCTTGCTTAATTTATACTCGTACATTTTCTTCTGTTATTCTGTCTGTTGCCATGACCCGACTATATTATTTGACTATTACTTTATCGTGCATATCTTCCTCGGGCGTTCCAGATTTCTTCTACCGTTAACTTTCGCATCATACATTCTCTTGGCGCTCCTTTCTCCGTTCGTTCGATCTACTTGTCCAATGTATATATGCATCCCTTTCTTAATATAGTTCATTGCGCTAAAATCGTTTTTGCACTCTTTTAGAATCTCCACATTTGCAATACGGTCATATATAGTTCATACATAGTACGGTTATTTACACTATATATAACAAAAAACGTTTGAAATATATAGGTGATGCGAATAACAATATCGTCGCTGGAAAGGCAAAAGAGCTTAAGCGACACTTTAGTAAAAAAATAGTCAAATATGCAGTTTTGATCAGTTTTCATTTCTGCATCAAACGCTCTGATCCTCGTTTGATTCTGAAGACCTTTGTGGCCCTTCAGCCATCTAAAATATATTTACCATTTGGGAGAAGGCTTGACTTAAGCGACACAAGTTTGGGACTTTTTTTAGCTTTGTTTTCTTCAGGTAACTCAGTGAGAGCATTGAGTTACCTGAGTTAACTTTCTTTTTCAAAATCTAACCTGTACTAAAGAATTATGAATTTTATTGTAAAACAAATAAAAAAACTTTATATATTCGTAAAAAGCATTAACTTTGTGGCTTGCCATATTTATAAATAGAACATATATACTTTGTTTTTAACCACTTTTTTATTTAATATTTTGTCCATAAAATATTAAATAAAAAAGGCGTTAAAAACAAAGTATATATGTTCTATTTATAAAAAAACTTTAAGCTGCTCCGGTGTATACTTCCCAAAACGGCGCTTCAGCCCTTTTGGATTTCTACGTTATCTAACTTAATGCTTGACTTGCACTTCTCCGCAGATTGGGTCTTCCAGCCTACTACAATTATTTGTGTGCCCCATCCGGCTGACACAGAAATGTATAGTTTGTCTATTTAGTTATCTTATCTATTTTCTTTCTTATAAAGTATCGATTCGATATTGAAGATGAATAAATTCGGTTTAATTAATTCGCAGATAAATTATTTTTTTCGGCGCGACATTTTTTTTTACAGCGAATATTAATAATAATATATTTTTTTTATTAAATTCCTTATACACGACAAACTTTTAAATTTAGTGCATTAAGATATATATTTTTTATTTTTACGAAAGAAAAATTTATATTAAAAAAAAATCAGTTAGTGGTGGTGGTGGCAAATGAGGAGAAAATCAAGAATCAATAGGATTTCACTTCTAAATATCTCCTCACTGACATGAAATAAGTCGATATCGGAAGAGATTTTGTTCAGGAGCAAAATACTTCTCCCCACCGGCAGAACGACGCTGTCTTAGATAGTCATCAGGAACATAAAGACCCAAATGCTCCCAACCAGTGAGCCTGGTGTCATTGATTGGAGTGAAACGTCTGTCGTACACACTCGCTATGGAAGCATCCTCTTGCTACCTACAAACGATAGTGCTGTTTTATTGGACAAACGCGTCGGATTCCCACCCGGGCGTCGTGCGTTCAATTCCTCTTTTGGCTAAGTCCTCCATCATTGCACAAGCAACATCTTCCGCTTCTTATGATAGCAGTAGGACTTTTTCAAATATTGTCAGGTTATTCGTAACCCGGGAATGTTTGTCTTAAAAAAAAAAACAAATATAATAATTTAACCATACTGACCAACACACTCACACCTCAAGAACAAAAACCTTAAATAAAATCAACATTCCAAGATTGAACACATCTTTCGGACAAAAAAACCACAAGTGCCATGCTGCCAAATTATATAATGCTCTCCCAAATCATATTAGAGATGCTATCGAGATGCAAATGTTCAAGAGCTACATAAAAATGTGGATCAATAACCATGAAGATGCGGAAATTATAAAGATCATGAAGTAATCGTAGAACCAGTGACACCAACAAAACAACCTACAGTCCGCCTCGGAACAGGAATCCCTAGTGAGGAGGACTGTGAATAAAATATTATTGTATATTTGTAAAAAGAATTTACTTTGTGGCTTGCCATATTTATAAATAAAACAAATAAACTTTGTTTATAACCACTTTATTATTTAATATCACGTCTGCCGGTTTCGAAAGTACCCTTTCATCATCAGGACAATATTAAAATTAAATTAAATTTTTCGAAACCGGTAGACGTGATATTAAATAATAAAGTGGTTATAAACAAAGTTTATGGGTTTTATTTATAAATATTATTGTTTTTCAACATATCTGTTTTTCAAAATGTTATATTGTAATTAATAAAGAAATAAACATTATTTTCAAAAATAAAACGGAAATATATCGAACTGTCGCAACCTTCTCCGTATTGAAGGAACTAATAATTCCATTTATAGTGAAAATCATTTACTTTTGACAAAAATAATACATTTTAATTTACAAAGTATGGCCTCCGCCGCGTTTCTTGCAGCTTTGCAGATTAACACCGCTTGCAACAGAAATTCTTGAACAATGGGTGATTATTTTACTTCGTTTCTTGTTCAACAAATAATAATTCATTATGCCAAGTGACGTGGAAGTCGCTAGCACGATGTTTTAATTTTTTAGGTTGAAGAAGGATTTTAAAGCCAGTAAAATTAGAAAAAAATCGTATTTTATTCATTTATTTTTATTGTATACGCCCGTGAGGGATTTTACATTAAAGGGTTACAATTGACAGTGAAAAAATAAGGATTATATGCAGCACAAACAAAATTAGGAATAGTTGTAGAGTAGTAAAAAATAGTGCTTAAATACATACAATATATTATTGATTAAAGATGTATGATGTTATGGTATTTTTCATAGATGTAGATTTTGTTTAATATTTATCTTTTTTAATACTTTTGAAATCGAAGTACTTTTAATAAACCACCAAAGTGTTCTTTTTTTGTCGTTCGATCAACCATTTGATGTTTTTTAATATTTATATCCAACATTTAAATTAGATACGTCATTGTTTTTTATCCAACTTTTACAGGATTCGTGTTATTTTTTTTTCATTTTTAAAGAAAGGCAAACATTTCCAGTTTAAGAATAACCTTTTTTAACTCTTACTGCCATCATGATAAGCGAAAAATGTTGCTTGTTTAATGATGGAGGATTTAGCTAGCAGAGAAATCGAGCCCACGACGCCCGGTGGGAATCCGACGCGTTTGTCCTCTCAGCTACTAACTGATCGAAGAAGTATTTCAAATAATTAAAGATTCATATCGAAAACCCAATAACTTCCTGTTTTCTTATAAATCTTTCGGCCCAAAGACAATTATTTCAAAAACGTAAATAAAAATTCGTGTATATAAGGTGCTTTACCTAAAGCCGTCGAAATTATTTTCATTCATAAAAAGTTGACCATTTATTAAAATACTATCATAAACGCGTGTATAAATATAATCGTTGATTAATAACAATTACAGAATCAATTTTTCCACTTTTTAAAATATTTTTAGTTGTTTTTTGTTTGTTTTATAGTGAATACCGTAAAGAAGTCCCAATTGCTCTCAACCTTCTAGAGCCAGGGGGAACTATCGCATCCCCAATCGGGGTATGTTGTGACATTGAAGGTTGTGGGAAGAGGAAGGAGATGGGAAAGAGGAAGGTTGGAAAGTACCTGGTTATTCCGATCTAGTCATCATACACGGCTTAAGCCATTTAAAGCAACGTTTCAATTCTTAATAATAATAAATGAATACATTTTTCGCCGTTTTCGTGGGAATATCACCTCAAAGGCACTTTAATGCTCTTAATGTTGGTCTTTTAACAGGGCGATACTTAAAGTATCTACTACTCTGGAACGTGTCGCAAATTTACCATATATTATTTTACATGAATTAAATGTGTTCCGACACACAGTTATAAAATATAATTCGGGTTTGAACCCGCGACCTCTGGATTCGTAGTCGAGCGTCTCTACACTTGACCACGCAGGCCATCGCGTGATGTATGCCATATGGTGACTTTATTTACAAGCCGGGCTCCGCAGAGTCGCATTGGGTAAAACAATGCATCATACAATCAGTCAATAAGTTGTTAAAATCAGTTTACTACTGCCTTCGACTAACGCGGTACACTATTCGGTTTGCTCAACTCTGACAAAACTTAAACAGTGTCGAATTGATCTCGCAATTTTTTTATCATTGGTGTTTTTGAACATGCGTTATTCACATAATATGTGTAGAATTTTGATGAGTGCATGGTTTTAAAGTTTATTCTATTATTTATTTGTACAACGATACCAGTGGATTCATAAAGCGCTGTGGAGGATCACTTCAAGTGCGCTTGAGGAGGCAATACCATGGCTGATCAAAATGAACCACCACGGGACCAAAAGGAAAAGGTTATGGCGTTTTTGATTGCATTATTTATTTATAGAATTTGGGAAAATGTATTTTACTATACGAGGAATATTTAACTATTTATTCATACTGGGTTTCAACCTTGAAGGAACAATATATGGAGGGATGGCTAATTTGTTTTACCCAACCCATCCGAAATTGTAATAAATCACTGTTTCCGTGTTTTTACATCGTACACCATGAGAGAGAAAGAGACAACAAATTTCTTGGACGGCTTCTACATACTGTCGTAATGTTCTTAAGCTGGTTATTTTCGCTGGTTGACGGCGGGACTCCGCCCACATTTTTTATTTTGCCACTAAACTTGACACAACTAAACGGTTTTTTAGGTTAGATGCTATATTTTTGTTGATAAAAATACAGTGAAAAAGTGGCTATACGAATACACAAAAACATTATGTCGATATGTGATATGAATGGATGTATAAATACCGTAGCCTTAGTCTTAGCCACGCCCATTTGCGCCGAGTCATGTTAAAATCATCAAAAACAAGTCCAAAACTGACTTCACTGGCTTTGGCTTGGGCTACCTCTTGTATACTCTAAGGTTTCAACAGATGTTCTCACTAAAGCGAAAACAATCCAATTATAAGAAGTTAGTGTACAATAATTAAAAATATATATATATACAAAAACTCAATCAATGATAAATAATACAAACAAAAGCAATATACACAAAGAGAGAAAAAAAGATATACGTATTTTTTTTTTATTATTATACAATTAGCCCAAACAATGTTTCATATTTTAAAGCAATAGCAAGTAATTTTTATGAAACTGTAAAAATCACCCATAGGTACCCATTAAATTTGGAAAATCAAATCTGGCACTTTTCAAGACCGGGCAGTTGGTGTTTTTCTCGATGCTGTTGTTTTTAAAATACTAATTATATATATATATATATATATATATATATATATATTTATATATATATATTTTATATATTTAAATAATTAGTATTAGTGACAGCTGTTTCACCTTCTGACGGCATTATCAAACTGAAACGCGTAAAAATAATTACCTAGCAGAACTTTTGACTAGAAATCGTTTTTCAAATATGAAATAATAATAATCATTGTGTAAATAAAATTAAAAAACCTTCAGATTAATTTAGTTATTATAATTTAATTTTATCAAACATAGGTAAAGCCTCTTGAAAATTACTTATTTATATGATTTTAGTTGTTACAAATTAAAACAACAAGCAAAAATAATACCAAATTCCATTTAAACTAAAGTAAAAATAATATATTATTATTATTACATAATAGATACTAATATACTCATACTCGTGTGTTTATATATATATATATATACTCAAGTCCAATCGATAGAATATAATGAATAAAGAAAGGTTACGGATTCAGATCCAGAAGTGGCAAAAAATGGTTTCATTTAGTTTGGATGGAATTTTAAAGTTATTTAAGAAAAATATCGATATATTTTATTTTCACATTTTTTGTTTGTTTTGTTAAATATGTATATTTTTATAAGTTGGATAGTGGTTAGTAACTAAGTATAGCCCTGGTAAAGGCGACTATTCAGAATCGAAACGTTGCTTGAAATGGCTTTGGCCATGTTTGATGACCAAATCTGAATAGCCAGGTACTTCCAGACCTTCATCTTCTCCATCTCTTTCCCTTTTCCACTACCTTCAGCCTCATAGCATACCTTAATTGGGGATGCCACAGCCCCTCCTGGCTCCAGACGGTTGAGAGCAGCTGGAACTCTTTTGCGGTATTCAATAAAATATTATACACCCCTGATAATTGCTAATATCTACACCCTCGAGTCCAAAGGATGAGAATTTTGCATCCCCAATTGGGATTTACTGTGGGGAGAGGAAGGAGATGGGGAAGAGAAGTTAAGGTTGGTTGGAAGATTGAGAAGTACCCAAACACGGCTAATGCAAGGAACGTTTTGGTTTTTATCAGGGCAATACTTAAAAGTATCACCACTCTGAACGTGCCGCAAATATACCAAATATATTTCGAACAGTAATCAACACATATTACTTGAATAAAATATATTTCGCACACCGGGATTCAAACCCGAGACCTTTGGATTCGTTGTCGAGGTTCCTAACCGAAAGGGGAGGGGTAGTGGTTTTACACCTCTGATCAAATAATTGTTCAAACTAATTAAATAACAGCTGATTACTGACTGTATAGAAGATTTACAGTTTCTCGTGTCAAGGATGAACCAATTTTAAATGCAGAATGAGTTGATGATGAATGCAAGTAAGTCCAAAGTCATGGTGTTTGAAAGAGAGAGTACGCGAACAGCGTGCAATATAGTTGTGAATGATGAATACCTGGAGCAAGTGGATGAGTTGGTGTATTTAGGAAGTATGTCCTTGAGAGACGGAAAGGATGATAAGGATATTGAAAGAAGGGTGAATGCAGGAAACTCCATAATGGAGGACTGAACGCTGTTGGCGCAAATGAGATATTGACAAAAAAAGCGAAGCTAGCAGTCCACGATGGAGTGATTATACCAACCCTGATGTATGGCAGTGAGGAATGGAACTGGCAGAGGAAGGATGAAAGTAGACTAAATGCTGTGGAAATGATTCCTGAGACCTATGTGCGGTAAAACCATGTATGACCGTATTAAAAATGTGAATATCTGGTAAGAATGCAAGGCTGATGTGAGTGTAATGAATATGATCAAGAAAGTGACGTTTAGATGGTTTGGGCATGTAGAGCGAATGAACGAAGAAAGGATTGTGAAAAGAATATATGATGCGAAAGTGAATGGAAGAAGAAGTCGAGGACACCCGAAGAAGACATGGCACGATCAAGCAAATCAAATACTTAAATCGGGTCATGCGAAGAGTCAGAATGACAGAAGAGTATCTATGTATGAATGTGAATGAAGCAAGTGGTGGGTGCAAAGACAGAGCTGTATGGCGGGCCGTCCTCTCTGCCTATCCCTGCGGGTTGATGGTCAGTTAGTATAATTTATATCGTCGGTACAATTCTTTCATTTCTTCGCCACGACTTGAGAAAGATGAGAGAGAAATATGATACGCTTTGTCGTGTTTTCTTTTATTATTTCTAGTAATTCCCTCGGTCAGCCGAAACCGCGTAGAAAACAACGGAAAGGCGATGCATCCCGATATCAAACACTGCGAAATAGTGATGATCCCTCAAGAAATAGAAACTGCTGAATTATTAGTTCGCAATTTTTAGTCCATTTAGTTTATGCACTTGGCGGGTGCGGGACGTGTTTTGAAGAAATGCGCAATTTGGTGCATCGTTTTAATAAAAGTGAAATTGTTTCAATCGTGGCAAGAGTGTCGAAAGTTATGTGAGGTGTTTGCTTCAATGAAACCAAGACAAAGTAATTTTTTGAATAGTGTTGACTTATTGTTGCAATTTAGGCGTCAGTGCGGACAAATACTTCAAACTTTTTTTTTTAGCGAATCCTACAAAAATATCTAAGTGTCAAAAACATAAGTTAAGCGGCCTTGCGGTGATGTTTACTACTAAACGGCGCTATACAAATACATTGATACACACGTCATTCTAACTTAAAGTGAGCTGCGACATTGAGGTATTTATCCCCATTTATTTAAAAAAATGTTGTTGATGTCAGTAGATTATTTTCTTTCCAATTTTACAAGAAAATAATTAAATTAATACTTGTCATGAGTAGATACAGCACATTGTGTTTACCACGTCTTCGTGGGTCGGCCCCGACATTTTCCATTCACTTGCACGTCACATATTATTCTCTTCACAGTCCCTCCGTACATTTGCTTTAAGTGTCCGAACTATCTAGTCGTCCTTTTCTTTATCTTATTTATTACGCCAATATCGATAAAAATAAGATCGAGTATGATTTTACCCCAGCCACGCCTCAGGGATCTTATTTCTACTGTACTAAATTTACTTTTGAAACTATTATCATTTTTATGGTGAATTCCCCACACGAGTCCCAGCGGCTCCCAACAGTGGGACTATGGCATCCCCAATTGGGGTATTTTTTGAGGCTGAAGGTAGTTAGGGGGGGAAGAAGCTAGCAGGGAGGGAAAGAAGATGGGCAAGGAGAAGTTTGGGAAGTAGCCAGCTATTCAGATCTGCTCATCAAATACAGCTAAAGCTATTTCAAGCCACATTTTGATTCTGAATGGCGGTCTTTCACCAGGGCGATACTAAAACTATCTATTACTGTGGAACGTGCCACAAAAGTATCATACAATATATTATACTAATGAAATGTGAAATAGCACATATTAATAGAAGAACGTTTTTTTAAACACCCCGGGACTTAAGCGCGTGACGTCCGGATTCGTAGTCGAGCCTCTTAACCACTCAACCATGGAGGCTAACTTTCTTCTGTCCTTCCTTTGTCAGTTCCATAACTCCCTATCGCGTCAAGGTTGGTACTAGACCTTCATTGTGGATTATTACCCTCGCTTCCTTTGTCATTTTTTTATTTTCGTCTGAAGTATTGAAAATTAGGCAGGTTTTACCTAAAATTATTATTTTCTCTCGTGAGAACCTACATTCCTATCACTCAAATGATTAGCGCCAGAGCCACAGTTTTTTATAATGTTGCAAAATAGACAAAACGTTATGTCGTAATATGCAGAAAATTTATATTTTTCAACACCTTCGCACAGTCGAACATTCCTATATTCCAAGAATTTAAAATACTACCTTCTCAGGAGAAATAGTCAGCATTTTAAATGCATTGAAAACCAAATAAAGTTTGTCGAGAGTGCTGCAAGTTTGCGAGATAATATACTCAGCACGAAACATCGATACAAATTTTATCGGCAACTTCTAACTCGCGTCGACTAAACATGCTTAATTTGGTATATGTGAACTGTCATGTGTCCGTTGGCGATCTGCAGTTAGGCTCGAGAAGGATTATATTTGTCGAGAGCGTTGCGGGTTCACAAAGTAATATACTCAGTTGGTAGTTACTGGCCCCAGCACGAAACATCGATACAAATTTTATCGACAACTAACAACTTGCGTCGACTAAATTTGCTTAATTAAGTCGATGAGAACTGTCGTTCGTTCGTTTGAGATCTGCAGTCGGGTTTGAGAACGATTCAAATCTGGCTTCAAATTACCGACATTGTCGATCAAATCCATATCGATGTTTCTTGCTAGGGCCCCAGAGTTAAGTTCACTCGATACATTAGCGAATGTTGGTACTCCGAAGCAAACACAGCTTCTGCTCTCATTACGTCATGGTATCTCAAATCTGTATTGTGCGTTTTAGTACCAATTGTTGCTAATTCTAGTCGGTTTAGCCTTCGACAATCTCAAACAATTACTAACCTTATCTTTAAAGGAGTGCTTCGAGAATCGATGCTGTGTGCGAAAACGAGTACCAAACGATATTTTTTCACAACAATGGATGCATATAAACATATTAAATACAAGGTAACATGTTTTGATGAAGGTTCACCTACCAGTGGCTCTCCCAAGACTTACACGAACACGTAATTAACCATCTTAATAAAAGCTTTTATTGTTTTATTTTATACAAGAGTTTCGATTTCCAGCCACTGGAAGCTGGACAAAGTGGAAGAGTTTCCAATCCATATCTGGCTTAGAGTAACGTAGAGACCTAACATTGCGAAATTTTGTCCGCACTTTTTGACCAAGGATTGACCAAGGGAGGTATGACGTATATGCTTCCAGCCAATCGGATGCGAAGAAAACCGTAAAGATAAACATTATTCTGTCTTTATCTGTTTGCCAACAATTTAGCGTTAGTATCATGAGAAAGAAAGAGACCGGGATACTTTCAGAAGCCGTACAATATGGGTATTCCCCACTGTAATGGTTTCTTATGTGACAGCTAGTAAATATCTCTAAGTTAAAAATATTACGAATCCACTAAAACTCATTTCAAACGGAAGTTTATTATATTGGAACGAATAGTCCAAAGATTAATTACATATTGGTGTAAGTTACTAGTTGTTTTGTAGGTTAGAATGTTAAATATTTGAGATCTAACTAAAAAAGACGATTTTTATGGTACATACGTGTGAAAACTGTTTGTTTTGGTCCTTTTTGTACTTCGATTGAAGCAACCAAGTATAGCACATATGGCCATGATGTTTTGCTAGATATCGGACAAAAAATAACTCAAGTTTTTAACTATTTACGCACTTTTGACAGTCCGTTCGCCTGACACTCCAAACCAGAATGAAGCTCGTACAGATCAAATATTACGGACATGGTATTCAGCACGCCCCAAATCGTGTATTGGTTTCAACAATTGTTTGTCTCTTTTTCTCATATGCGTATAGAACCGAGCATAAAGAGAGAGCTATATTTTGCGAGTTTGTCAACGATTTGTCACAAATTAGTACGGTCTCTTTATATTGTTACTCTAAGATATCTGGTGACTATATGTATCTAAAGGCATTTCGAGCCAAGTTTCGATTTTTAATGGCAGTCACTCACCAAGGGTATAGGTACTAACAGTCTATGTAGCATAGTATATTGGTAGCAGTACCTATGTACCATCGGTATTTTCATCTTTCTTTCTGTAAGGAGGTAAATATATATTTAAAAATAACAAAAAAGCTGTGGTCGCGGGTTCAAATCCCGGTATGCGCAAATATATTTTAATTTATAAATATCTGTTATTTCACATTTAATTAATACAAAATAACCTACACTTTATTTGCGGCACGTTCCAGAGTAGTAGATACTCTAAGTATCGCCCTGGTGAAAGACCACCATTCATAATCGACACGTTGCTTTAAATGTCTTTTGATGGCTTTACCGTGTTTGGTGACCAGATCTGAATAGTTAGGTAGTTCCAAGCCTTCCTCTTTTCCCTCTCCTTTCCCTCCCCACTACCTTCAACCACACAACCTACTCTGATTGGGGATGCCATAGTCCCGCTGGCTTCAGACGGTTGAGACAAGGCCTATAAAAATATATATATGTATCCATATATACCTATATTTAAAGAAATGAAAAAATAACTTTGTAAAAGACCACAAATATATTATTTTATTTTTATGACCGACTGGTTTTGTTTAGTCTAAGCATCACCAGGGTGCAAAATTAAACTATTATAATAATAACTTAATTAAATTACCTTGATGATGCTTAGACTAAGCGAAACCAGTTGGTTATAAAAAATAAAATAGTATTCGTGGTCTTATACAAAGTTATTTTTTCATGTCTTTAAAGATGTCAAACCACAAAGCGATTGCTTTCTACAAAAATATACCTATATATTGTTTGTGTGAAACCCATTTAATTGAATAATATCAAATTTTATCTGCCCACGCCGTGTTTCGAGCCCGCGACCCCTGCGTCAGGAGCAAAAGAGTTTACAGCTTTGCCGCGGAAGTTTTCTGAGCGCTTAATCACCTTCCTCATAGCCAATTCACCTTAAATCAATATCTTGCGGAAGCCAGTCACATTAAATATGTTCTTTCAATTATAAGTACGACGTTTTAAAAGGAGTAGAATTTGTTTTTTTTTTGTTATAAAATACTAGTGAATTATATTTAATATTATTATCATTTAATTCTGTTTTTTTAGTTTTTGTTTTTTAGTGACAGCTGTTTCGGCGTTTAAGGCCATTATAAAACTGTGGTTACACAACCGTTATACATGTTCCTTCGCTACACAGTCCACATTCAGATGAAACGTAAAGGAGACGCACGAGGGAATAACATCTCGCGTGAAGGGTGGCACGCCTCCCCCATCCCCTGGGAGTCCACACTGCCCGGATACGCCCGGGGCACTTACAACTCTCCCCGTCATAATATCAAAACCACCCGTCCCCACCCCAGCGGATAATTCCGAAAGCGTGAATTCCTTTATGATCCCGAAAAACAGATTTTCATTTACAGGTCAGCCATTATTATTAAAGCAAGGCCGCACAACCATTATGTTGGTATTTATTCAAAATTACTACTCAACAATACTAATTATATATAATTCGTGTCCATTGTATTCGGAGTTTTCAGAAAACATCGTAGAGGGGTTTCATTTCAAAATTCAATTCAATCACCGAAGAGATTAACCAGTGGGCATGTGTTGTGGGGGTGTCCGTTTCCCGAAGTGAGCGTTATTTAACCTTACTTCTAATAAAATTAATTTTTTGAAAAGAAGTCGAAAAGTCATGCGTAAATTTTTGACATATTTTGACTTCTATTGATTTAACGTTCTGTGATTTTGATAATCTTTCGTAAAATTTGTTTACTCCGCCCGTATTTTTAGAAAAGTGTTTTTTTCTGTTGTTTTCAATCTAAGGTTTTTAAACCCCGTGGAGGGTTACCGTGAAATATAAAAGTGTTGGTAATTTCTTCAATAAATCAGTTCATTTTTATTTGAACTAAGCACATATCTCTCTTCCTGCCTTATATTTTAAGATAAAATATTAGATTAGAGTGTTAATAACTTAAAAAAACCGCTGATCAGAAAATAGCTGAAATTTTGTAAAATTCATATTAACAATATTTGTTAAGGGTCAGCACCCAAACAAATACACCCTTTTTGGCTTTTTAATACAAGCAACACTACAAATGATTTATTTGTTATTTCTATACGGGTAGTTAGGAATTAAATTATTTATGAAATGCAAACTGGAATTGCCTTTAGTGGTTTTCAAACTGCACCTTTTACCAACATTTTAGTTTATTTAAAAAAAAATATTCACCGAAACGTTCGACATTTTTTAAATAACTCATAGAAAAGTTACAGGTACATCATTTTTAATATTGTTTGTATTAGAATGCTACAAAATAACGTATAGGGCCAGAGTACCGAGGCATAATTTTTTCTTGATTTTAATTAATTCAATCATATTCATACAAACTGTTTTGTTGGTTGGTAGAAATGGTTTGTGTAATAGTTGAATATTATATTTTTGATCTAGTATGAGAAATAACGAACCGTTTCGAACCCGACTTCGTGGTTTGGTTGTTTGGGAGCCATATTGTAATGGAAGTGAAGCGGATCAGGCCCCGGAGAATGCTTTGACCCACTGATCTGTGTGGAGCTCTGATTGCAAAATGCAATATGTGGAGTCGAACCACTGCTAATTTTTACCGCCCCCTTCTTACCGCCCCCCCTTTTTCACCGCCCCCTCACACTACCGCTGCTATCCACTGTTTATCACCGCCCCCTGTTTACCCCTCCCCCCAATTTTCACCGCCCCATTTCACCGCCCCCCTCTCAACGCTCCGATTCACCATCCCCGCTCACCACCCCTTTCTCACCACCCCTTTCTCACCACACCCTTCTCACCGCCCCCCATTCATTGGCACTTGTTCGCCGTCCCATTCTAATCCTACAATCCCTCACTCTTCGCCCCCTGTGCTCGGCTGCATGAATATTGGACTTTACGTAGAGAGAGGTCAAACCAGTATTCTGAATTATAGGCATTTAACTTATACCCAGAATGAACCAACACCGTTTTCCACTTGACTTGCTAGCTTAAAAGCTTACTAGTTTAACTAACCGGCTTCGCCTCGAATTTCCGTAAAAAGTGTTATTAGTGATTGTTTATCCACTTCAAATAACCCACTCAGCTTTCAATTCTATTATATCATCAAATGATATCATAGAGTTGAAAACAATACGTTTATTCAAAATTTATTACAAAAAATATTTTTTCTCTGATGACTAACATTGGATGTCCACAATGGAGTGCTTATACTAAACCTGATGTATGGCAAAGAGGCATGGAACTGGCAGAGGAAGGATGAAAGTAGACTGAATGCAATGTGGATATCCGGAAAGAATGCGAGGTTGATGTAAGCGTAATGAATAGGATCAAGAAAGGGAAGCTTAGATGGTTTGGGCATGTAGATCAAATTAACGAAGAAAGGATTGTGAAAAGAATATACAATTCAAAAGTGAATGGAAGAAGAAGTCGGGGACGTCCGAGGAAGACATGTCACGATCAAGTGAATCAAATACTTGAGTCGTGCCATGCGAAGAGTCAGAATAACAAACCAGTATGTAAGAGACGATGAATGAATTTGAATGAAGCAAGGAGTGTGTGCGAAGACAGAGTTGTATGGCGGTCAGTATTCTCTGCCTACCCACTGCGGAGAAACGGCGTGATGGTTAGTTAGTTAGCTTAAATTTCAAAGCATTTGCAGCGCAAGCTTTTTAAAACTTTTTTTTTCACAAATGAAATCATGTATGTTTATTTTTTTGGAATTATATAAATAACTAAATTAAACATAATTACAATTTGGAAACTTTAAACATTGTTTCAACTTTTAAATTTCTTCTCATTAAAAATATTAAAAATATAATAAATGCATAACATTATATGTATTATATTATTATGCATTATTTAAATTAATATTTGTTAGCTCTAAAGCTCGTGATGAAATAACTTCGCTTGCCTAACTAAGCACTGAGCCAATCTCTCGACGTTAAAACTCCCCGTTAAAATGTTCGAACGCACAAATTTCTGCTTTATATTTATGATGCCTAATTAAATATATTTCGTGCTGGCGTGTTCCCACATTAAATTAAAATAGATCCTGAAAGAAGCCTTCAAATATTTCTCGGAGGGGTTTTCGTCCCTGGGGAAACCTTCAATAAATGTTCTATATGCTCAGCACTCAATAGCAATGGTATCCTTTGGAGGCAATACGTTGGGAGATGATCAAATATTCGGTCCCTTTTCAATCATTTGTAGCTTGTATCAAGGCAACGGTACAAGATGAGGCTATTTCCTGACCAAATGTATCCGGTCCTATGGACAATTCTTTCTCGAAAGCTTTATAAATATAATACTTTCGATAAAGAAAATCTATCAAAGCTTTGTCGAATATAAATAAATCGATACAATGTATCGTCGAATGCACAATATGTTTATTAGACAATCTTCTCTTCTGACACAAGAAATGCATACGATCACACCCCAATGCCTGGACTTTGTAACAAAATTCTGACTCAAATGACACATTTGGCATGAGTGAAATCTACTGTTGACCACTGTGATGACTACATGACGACCTCCGCGTTTAGCTGTGTTTCGTCTGAATAGCCAGGTACTTCGCAATCTTCCTCTTGCACATCTCCGTCACCTCCCGACTACCTTCAGCTTCACAACATACCCTGATTGGGGTTGCCATAATCCCCCTGTCTATAGACGATTAGAAGCAGTTAAGACTCTTGTTCGGTATTTACTCTAAAAAAAAATTAAAAAGATCTTTTGCTACTAATTTAATGGTCGTACGTTCGAATCTCTGCGTTCAAAATACTTTTTATTCAAGAAACGTGTGTTAATTATTTTATTTTTCAAAACACATAGTATAAAAGGGGCACGTTACAGAATAGTATATACTTTCAGTATCGCCTTGGTGATAGACCACTATTCAGAATTAAAACGATGCTTAAAATGGCTTTAACCGTGTTTGGTGACCAGATCTGAATAGCCAGAGACTCCCCAACCTTGCCATTTTTCATCTCTTTCCCTTCCCCTCTACATTCAGCCTCACAAAATACCTCAATTGGGGATCTCATAGTCCCACTGGCTCCAGACGGTTGGGAGCAGTTAGTAATAATAATGATAATATTTGGAAGATTTGTATAGCGCCGTTTATGTCAAAAATCACCTCACCTAGTTGATATTGACATCAATATTTTTAAGAAAAAAAATACAGGAACACACGTACCTGGTAGGTCCCCTCAGATAGACACACTTATTAACTTAAAAAATATGATTTTTTTTTTTATTCCGATTTTAGGGCACGATAAAAATTTTAAAAAGGACTTCTTGAATTTGTTGTTAAACTGAAGTCGGAGATCTTGTCGATTCTTCGTTGTCTTCTAAGCTAAAAGTTGGCTTAATATATTTAAATATTCTAACCAAATTTATTCAAATGTACTCACGTATTTGTCAAATTCAAAAACTCCGTATTTTGCATTCCTTCAAAGAGACCAAATCACAGAATTTTTCAATTTTCTTTAGTAAACCATAAGGATGAATTATATTAGAAAGCACATATATAATGAAATAAACAAAGCACGTAAAATTATAATTTAACTCAAACTTCAAACTAACATTAAAATAACCATAGTTTTATAAAATTCTGGTAATTTTCTAACCAACCTTCAATATACAGCCTCCGCGGCTTAAAATCCGGGGTGCGCAAATAAATTTGATTTGATTAATATGTGCCATAACACATTTATTTAATTTAAAATAATATGAAGTATATTTGCGACACGTTCCGGGGTGGTAGATACTCTGAGTATCACTCTGGTGAAAGACCACTATTCAGAAATGCAAACGTTGCTTGAAATGGCTTAAGCCGTGTTTGGTGACGAGGTACGTCTAACAAGGTACGTCCCAACCTTACCCTTTTTTCCCATCTCCTTCCCCTCCCCACTACTTTCAACCTCATAACATATCCCAATTGGGGATGCCATAGTCTCACTGGCTCTAGAGGAGGCTCTAGGGAGCAGTTGGAGTTAATAAAAAAGTAGATAGTGAAAATGAAATAATAACTTTGTTTAAGACCACAGATTTTATATTTTTTGAATAATTATGTGGTGTTTATTTCTTTTCATTAAAAAGGTCAAACCACAAATTGATTGCTTTCTACAAAAATATAAAATACATATATTTAAATATCTTCTCCTGTTTTCATGACAATAGCTTCATTAGCACGTGGTCTTTAGATACCCAACTGCCCGTAGATACTGCCTTTCAATACCACCCTTAATTTTTCACTAAACCACTTATTAATCGGCAAGGTTTTCCCGTTACGAATAAAAAAAAACTCGTAAACTTTTATTCCCGCGGCCATCGCAATGTTCCCCGGCGCTTTACGTATTCATAAACATGTATCGGAGACGGAATAAGGCTTTGCTTCCGTCGCGAAACCTTCATTTTACAGATGTCGTTAAGGGCGAAGAAAGGATTTGAACCAATAAAGTACGCGGCGCGAACGTCACGGCAACTAAGTAATGCAAAACAAGGTTCTACTTTTGCAGAATGCCAGCTGTTTGTTGGGTAAAAACATTCAAATTCTTTCCCCGGAATGCTAAGCAAATAAAAATGCTTTTGAAAATTGTTCCCCATTCACGTAGAGAGTTTATTGAAACCTTTCAAATATTCGATAAAGTATTTTTCTTTCTAAAATATATCCTGACGATGCCTTATTGTTGGTAAACGCTGTTTGTACAAAATGAATTCTTCGGTCAGTACGTTCTGATTACAAACGATTTTAAAATATATATATTTTTGCCTACTAAACAGAAGCACATATCAAAAGCATATTTAATGCATGTCAATACATACAATGCAATAAAGTTGCATCTACCTGAGATATATTTAGATGCACATATATAAAGTTCTGTCATTATCTCTCGATGTACGTACAAAAGTGACCGTTAGGTACATAACGATCTACATAATCTAAAATAAAATATTTTTTTACTCACCACAAGACCACCATTCAAAATCGAAACGTTGCTTAAAACGCCTTTAGCCGTGTTTGGTGACCAGATCTGAATAGCCAGGTACTTCCCAACCTTTCTCTTTCACTTCTCCTTCCCCTCTCTACTACCTTCAACCTCACAACCCACCCGAATTGGGGATGCCACAGTCCCACTGGCTCCAGACGGTTAGGACGGTTGTTTTCACAATTAAAAAAAAAAAAACATAGCACGCACACATTGTCTGGAAGTAGCGCATATTTTTAATAGTACTAATATAGCTTACAAAAGAGCATTCTACATATTTTTTGTTCATTGCCACACTGTAAAATGAAATATTAAGAATCATATAAGCTTGGAAAAACTTCTACTGCCATCATGATAAGCGGAAGATGTTGCTGGTGCAATGATGGAGGACTTGGCTACTAGAGAAATTGAACCCATGACACGCGAGTGGGAATCCGACTAACCGGTTAAAAAACTTTCACAACACGATATTATGAAACAAATGAAAACTGGAAAATACAGATTTTTCTGTCGCTGATTTTTACGTCAATGCAACTATTTTCAGGTCGCAACGCTATTTCGATTTTGACTAAAGACGTTTGTAATCTCAATACACGCCGCCACATCGTTTTTTCCATATTTTAAAATTAGTTTTAAAGGATTGATTTATTAGTTTTTGTGACATTTCACGAAGATGGTGGTATTCTAAGCATATCCACTTATAAGAACTATTGTTGTTCAGGGATTTCGAGATGTGGTTTGGCCCCAACACACCACCTGCATTATGAGTTCCAGTATCAAGAGCGAAGGGCTCAATAATGTTGTCCAACCTCCGATGGGAGCGGAAAATGAACAAGAAGAAAATAAAGACAACTACTTACCATTATTATCTCCATTCGAAGCTCAGAATTGCAATGAAATAAGCTTACCTGGAACAAGAAGAAAACATTTTTAAGAAATATTTTTTTAACACATCATTTAAAGCAACTTTATTTTCGTCATAAGCTATGGAGCTTCAAAGTGACGCTTTGATGGTTTGGGCATGTTGAACGGATGAACGAAGAGAGGAGTCCAAGGAAAACACGCGACGATAAATTTAGTTAGTTAGTTGTAGAAATGAAATCCCCGAGGCGTGTGTGGGTTAAATTATGTATGACTGTGTTAAAATGCGGATATCCGGAAAGAATGATGATGTAAGCGTAATGAATGGGATTAAAAGGGATGCTTAGATGGCTTGGGTATGTAGAGCGGATGAACAAAGAAAGGAGTGTTAGTAAAATATGTGACCCGAAAGGAAATATTTTTTTGAAATATTTCGTAAATTTTGTGTTTTTCTTAAATTTCATGACATCAGAGCTCATTATTCAAAAGGTTTGGCTGCTCCGGCTACAAAATTGGTCATAGCCAAGTTTTTCTTTGCCGAACGATGTTTTGCCACGCCCTTTTACCCAAACGGGCTCTTTCGTCTGCCGGAAAAGTTTCACCAGCGTACAAAATTTGTTTCGAAAAATATTTCACTAGTAATAATATATACTGCAAGCTTCATGCTATCCATTATATCTCAGAGCAAGAATATACATGGAGAGAGAGCTAAACATTTTTACCCAACCTGTACAAATTTACGATAAATCACTTTCTCCGGGTTTTTACGTCAAAAACCGTGAAAGAGAAAGAGATAAGACAAATTCTCACATAATATAGCACCACTATTCGGTATGTAAGCATATTTTCCATCTCCCGCGTCTCTGGCGACTCCGCACACTACGCTTTGTTATGCGACATAACTCAACGGTTTTTTAGGTTATATCCTTAGAGCAATAATATACAAGAGGTATAGCTGTAAATCGATCTGTAGTCAGTTTTTACTAGCTTTTACCTTGAAGTAACTGACTCGGTTGGAAAAGGGCGTGGCTAAGACTGGGGCTACGGTATTTGTATATCCATTCACAGCACATGTCGACATAATGTTTTGTTTATTCATATAGCCAATTTTTCACAGTATTTTTATCAATAAAAATATAGCATATAAGCAAATAAACCGTTTAGTTGTGTCAAGTTTAGTGCCATAATAAAAAATGTGGGCGGAGTCCCGCGGTTGCCCAGTAGCTTAAGATCATTGCGTCACTACGTAAAAGCGGGGAATTAAATTTTTTGTCTCTTTTTCTCTTATGGTGTACGATGTAAAAACCCGGAGAAAGTGTTTTTTCGCATGTTTGTGTAGGTTGGGTAAAAATAATTAGCTATCCCTCCATATATTGTTACTTCAAGGTTATATCCTATATTTTTGTTAATAAAAATACGGTGAAAAAGTGGTTATGCAAATAAACAAAGCGTTGTATCAATATGTGCTATGAACGGATGTACAAATATCCTAGATCTAGTCCTAGCCACGCCAGTATAAAATCAACAATACTGACTACACAAGGTATCCCTTCTTGTATATTATTGCTCTCAGCATTATATTCATACCTGTCCTGTAGTGGACTCATATAATAAGGCTTAACTCAAGAGACACAAATTTGGGACTTTTTGAGCTTTTTGTCGCTTCCAGACGCTCAGTGAGAGCATTGAGTTACCTGAGTAATCTCTTTTTGTTCAAAATCCAACCAGGTACTGAAGACTTACGAATTTTATTGTAAAACAAAAAAAAACTCTATTTGAACAACTCTTTCAAAGTGCTCTATCTTTAGCCATTTTGCCTTTCCGGCGACGATGTGTAAATAACGCATTGCTTGCAGACAGTTAAACAGCTCTTCTTGTGATGCTGTGCCGAGGGAAATAAAAAATAAGAGAGGAATTTTTTTTTCCGATCTGATAAAAATAATATTGATATACCGTAAAAAAATATTTCTGGTGATCTCCATTGTAATAAATAATACATTTTGTAATATAATAGTATTCGAAAACTTGGGATATTCCGATAAAGTGTTGCTTCCTTTTCCATGGGGAAAAAATGCTCCCAAGGAGCAAACTAACAAAATTAATAACACTTCAAAACGAAAGTATCTACCTTCCAATGACCCCATTTATGTTTGATTTTGTTGTTTGATTATTTAATTGTAATTAATTGAGACGTTTTTCTCTTTAATGCAAAGTTTTTTCATTCTCAAATCTTGACTGTTAAACCATGGCAAAAATATTAAAAATAAAACTCTGGTTATTAAAGATATCAGCCAAAATCTTGTTGTTTTTGAAAAATCTGTTAATAAATGCCACAGCACGCCGCAGCAATATCGGTTGGTACATGGCAAAAACACGTTTAAGTGTAATGTGTTTACTTTTTAGTTGAGTTTCACGTTAAATAAAGGTTTGTGTGATATAAACTTCAGATTGAGTGAACGTGTTGACGGCGGCTCGTGCAGCTCTCGAACAAACCAAAGGTTCTGGAAAGCTCTAATTGCCAACCCGCATGAACCTACGAGGGGGAAATCACGATGATATTGGCTTTATGGATGAAGAGTTTAATTTAGAAAAAAGCCTTCTCAAAAATAAATCATTTTTTCACTGAAATATAAAGTTGCCCTAAAACTATTGAAATTGAAATTTCTATTCGTTTTTTCAACATTATTGAGCTTTTCAGCATATTCTGTTTTTTTCTCGTAGTGAATACGGCACAAGAGTCCTAACTGCTCCCAACCATCTGAAGCCAGTGAGACTATGGCATCCCCAATCGGGGTATGTTGTAAATTTGAAGGTAGAGGTAGTTAGAAAGTACCTGACTATTCAGATCTGGTCACCAAACACGGCTTAAGCCGTTTCGATTCTGAATGATGGTCTTTAACAAGGGCAATTCTTAGAGTATCTACCACTCTTGAACGTTCCGGAAATATGCTATATATTATTTAATATGAAATAAATAAAATAAATACAAATATGGCTTGAGTCGAGCCATGTCAAGAGTTGAAATAAAAAAAAAGTATGTATGAGTGTGAATGAAGCAAGGAGTGTTTGAGAATACAAAACTGTGTGGCGGTCCGTGCTTTCTGCCTACCCCTGTGGGAAAATCTTCTCTCTCCCTAAGCACGAGAATTTTCTCAATTAGGGATTTAATAATCATTAACTAGAAACTAGACATTGTATTTTAATTGAATTCATATTATATCCACAGTTAGTATCAAGTAAAAATTAATTAAATAAATCAATTGAAATTAAGAAATTAAAAAATGGGGGGTGTTTAGTTAGTTAGTTAGGATGATACGAGTTTTTATCCTTGCTAAAGGTGATTTTTTAAACTTTCAGGCCACGTGGAAAATAGTTGAAACGGAATAAGTTATAACTAATAACTAACAACGTATTTTCTCGAGCCTTTCGCAGGAGATAAGGGAATGCGTAATTGAAATAATTTCTCCGCCCATCACATAAATACCCCAGTCGGGGTGGAGACGATATCCGCCTTGAGGAGCCGCGCACTTATTGCGGAGACCTCACCCGGAATATTAATTCCTCGCCATTTTTATTAAAATCCTCCGAAATCGTCTCGTAGGCTTGAGCGCGTTATTCCGGCGAGTTATACGAAAATAGCTCAGAGCATGCATGAAGGAGCGCTTCTGTAGTCAGTATTGATGATTTTTGTCTGACTCGGGCGTGGCTAGGACTAGGGCTAGGGTATTTATACATCATGTAGCGTTTATTTGTTGAACCACTTTTTCACAGCACTGTTATAAACAAAAAATATAGGATAGCGCCCTTGAGGTGATTTTTCACAAAAACGGCGCTATACAAATTGTCCAAATATTATTATTATTATTATAACCCAAAATACCATTGAGTTATGTCCTGTTATGTCGCATAACAAAACGTAGTGGCGGAGTAAGAATGCATATGGAGAGAGAGCTAAATATTTTTACCCCACCTATACAAATTTGCGATGCATCACTTTCTCCGGGTTTTTACGTCGTCCACCATTAGAGAGAAAGAGACGAGAAAAGTTTTCATAAAATATCACACCGCTTTTAGGTATGCAAGCATGTTTTCCGTCTCCCGCGTCTCCAGTGACTCCGCCCACTACGTTTTGTTATGCGACATAGCTCGCCGGTTTTCGAGGTTATATCCTGTATTTTTTTTTTGTAGAAAAGAATACAGCGAAAAATGGGTTGTACAAATAAACAAAACACCATATCAATATTTATTTATTTATTTACGCCCTCATGGGCTTTTACATAACATAGATATAAAATAAAATAACAGTGACATAAAAAATAACAATGAAAATTGGATTCACTTTGTCGGGACCAGCATTTTTTTTATGTCAGGTGACTTAATTTTACGCGAAACATCAGAAACGTTAAAATGTATAGCAGGAATGTGGACTGATTTGTTTGGATGAAAGGGTGGAATACGATCGTATGGGATGTCTTTTTCGTAAACACTTTTTAAAAAGTCGGCAAACAAATTAGCAATTTCAGTAGTATCACTGCTTATTATTCACTCGAATTGCATGGATGTTGGTATGGATGGTTTGTTTTTTCTTAGCGAGTTAATGTGTTTGGAAAAGTGTTTGATATCTGAAGGAATAGACTTTTCTGTATTATGTATGTGAGTTTGTTATAATTTTTTGGAGAGAGTTTTGCATTCAGTTCTGTAATTGTGAAATGTTTTGTAGTCTGAGATTGATTTGCTGTTCTTGTAATTTTTATGCCAGATTTTTTTATTTACTATAAGTTGTTTTAAATCTTTGTTAAACCATTTTGAAAATTTCAATAGTATGAGTTGAGTTGAGGGTACAAATTTATCGATAGCCGTGTTAGTGAGGGAGTAAAAGGAATCTAAATTATGGTTAACATTATTGTTAGTGTCTAGAAATGACCAATCTGCACTTTCTAAATATTTTAATATCAGTGGATAGTCTGCTTTGGCAAAATTATATGAATAAGATGGAATGATTTCGGGTTGAGTGTTAGGGTCAAGGTTCGCAATGGTAATAATTAAGGGAGGATGATGAGAATCGATAGGCAAAAGTGGATCTATTGATTTACATAATTTTACTGAAGAATCACTACTAAATACGAGGTCTAACAATTGGTGATTAGGATTAATTACATTATTGATTTGTTTAAGATTTATAAAAGTTGACATATCGATAACTTCACGAGCATTAGCAGAAATATTAAGTTGGTTATTCGAATGACTATGGGTGAGCCAGTCAATATTAGGTATATTATAGTCCCCGATAAGCAGCAATCTGGCTTCAGGATATTTTAGTTTGAGAGCTTCAACGTCTTCAGTGTGGTTTTCGTAGATTTTTGAAGGTGATACAGGTGGAATGTAAACACAACCAATAATAACTTTTCCTATATGTGGTGTAAAATAGGTGTGTCTATGAAAACCCTACCCACGCCTGTACAGAGTAGTCAGGCAAAAGCCATCAATACTGACTACACTGCCTCGCACAGTTACCTCTCTATGTATATTAATACTGTTAGGGCGGAGTTGCTGGAGACGCGAGAGACGGAAAATATGCTTACATACCGAAGGTGGTGCTATATTATGTGAGAACTTGTCTTGTCTCTTTCTCTCTCGAGGTTTACGACGTAAAAACCTGAAGAAGGTGATTTATCGTAAATTTGCATATGTTGGGTAAAATATGTAGTTCTCTCTCCGTATGCTTTCTAGCTCTGAGGAAAATAGCTTGCGACTGGATAATAAGCTCCGTGCTGAGCCGGGTGTCGACGGGGCGGTATTGAACAGTGCTTTGTACGCACGGAGATCCAATATTGACGCAGCTCAAAGCTCGCGGAGGCAACGCGCTTCGTTGATGGGAGATCCCTTTGGCACGTATCATTCTAGGCTTTGGTGGTAGCCAAGCTGATCGGATTGGAAATTGTGAATTCACCATGGAAATTTCTTTTGAATATCGAACACCTCATTTATTTTATTAAGGCCTCTGAAAATGTACGGATGCTGATGAAGTGAAAATTTGTATACACATATTTTTTTTATTAAAATGACTACATAGTACAAAAAAACCTTTTTTTGTTATTTTATTCCACAGAAGTATTTTTATTTTCATAGTAAACACCACACAAGAGCAGTGACGGCTCGTGACTTTTTAGTATGTTAGAGTGCTAAGATTGAAAAATACGATGTTATTGATGTTGTTGTGGCCAAAAGTGATTTTTATTAAAAAAAAAAAAGAATTGTGTGGAGTTTTTCAAGATTTTTCAGTTTTGGTGGTGCACTGCACGGTTTTCTGAAAAATCTTCATACAAAAAATTTTAATTACGAAAAAAAAAAATATTGTTTTCGGCTACAATGACATCAATAATGACGTTTTTTTCAATCTTAGCACTTTAGGACACTAAAAGGCCACGAGCCGCCTCTGCACAAGAGTCCCAACTACTCCCAACGTCTAGGGCCAGTGAGACTATGGCATCCCCCAATCAGGGTATGCTAAGAGATTGAAGGTAGTGTGGGGAGGGGAAGGAGATGGGGAAGAGGAAGGTTAGGATGTGCCTGGCTATTCCGATCTAGTCACCAAATACGGCTAAAGTTATTTCAAGCTGCGTTTCAATTCTGAACGGTGGTCTTTCACCAGGGCGTTGCTTAGAGTATCTACCACTCTGGAACGTGCCGCAAATATGTATTTTTTCATTTTCCAATTTAATTTAATTAATTCGTGGTATTTTACGTTGATATAAAACAACATATAGTATATTTGCGGCACATTCTAGAGTGGCACATACTGTTAGTATCGCCCTGGTGAAATACCACCATTCAGAATGAAAAGCGAAGCTCGAAATGCTTTCAGCCGTGTTTGGTGACTAGACCTAAATAGCCAAATACTTACCTTCCTCTTCCCCATCTACTTCCCCTCCTTACTACCTTCAGTCACACAATCCCAAACTTTCAACCTCATATACCAATAGGGGCTGCCAAAAGGTTGAGAGCATTTGGGACTCTACAAGTTAAATTTAAATGTTAATGAAAGAATAACAATATTTAAACACCAAAAGTCAATTTCATCTTATCATATATATCACTAACTGATCTGGGCGATCATTAGACCAATCCCGTCTTAATGCACAGGTGTGCTAATCAAGGAGTGCGCCGACACACCAATGCCGGTGTTCGGGTTCGCGGCAGTTCGCCGCACCAGGCTTTTCCAACACTAATATATCACGGAGTTGTTTGTTGGCCCTCCCGGCAAAGTTTAGCTTGCCCTACACGACCCCCCCCCCCCTCTCCCCATCTCTCCTGGCAGCGCTGGAGGCCAAACCAACTTTAAACTATTGAATTATAAAGGACCTGATTCAAGCAACAATAAAACAATCCACCAGATAGCTTCGGGCGAGCTTGTTACTTCATTTAGCTGAGATGTATTTGAAACTCGAATTCGGACGTCGCTTTGTTCCCAGATTGAAAGAGTATCAGGTGAAAGTATACATGTTACAACCATTTGAACTTCCGTATTGGTAAACCGGAGATTGCGGAAGCGATGCTTTGATGTTTTGGCGGTGCAATGGAAAAAGACAGATAAAGGTGTGTCAGGAGAATATATCATCGCCGGAAAGGCAAAAAGACTGAAGTTTACACAAGAGCACTTTTTTGGTTTTACAATTAAATTCATAAGTTTTCAGTACTTGGTTGGAATTTGAAAAAAAAAGTTAACTCAATGCTCTCGCTGAGTTACGCAAAGCGACAAAAAGTTTAAAATGTCCCAAGCTTGTGTCGCTTGAATCAAGCCTTCTTCCAAATGGTAAATATATTTTAGATGACTGTAGGGCCACAAATGTCTTCAGAATCAAACGAGAGTCAGAGCAATCGATGCAGAAAAAAACTGATAAAACTGCATATTTAACTCATTTTTAAGTGTCGCTTAAACCCTTTCCCCTTCCAGCGATGATAAGATATCAAACAAATAGAAAACGGCAGTCCCGATCGAGGTGTGTCACGAGGTTGAAGTTAGTAGGAAGGGGAAGGGGAGAGAAGAGTGGGAGGTTAAGAAATATTATCTGGCTATTCAGATCTGGTCACCAATTACGGTTAAATGTTCTTTGGTGACTTTAATGGCGGTGATATTTCTCCAGGGCGATACTTACAGTATCTACTACTCTAGAACGTATCGCAAATATAATATATATATATTATTTTATATCAATGTGAAACAGCACATATTAATGAAATATAATTTGTTTGCGTACGCCGCAGTTTAAACGCGACCTTGGATCCGTACTCAAGCGCCTTAACCGCTCGACCATAGAGGTCGTCGTAGGCCTAGGAGTAAAAAGGCTCAAGTAAATTGGCGATATCAATTTTCTTTCAAATTAGTATAAATCACACCTCTAGGGATTGCCTGTTCAGTGCGTTTTAATTAATCGTTAAGGATGTTACAAATTATTTTAACCCCACCACCTTATCAAGAGTGCGACAGTTTGTTTGGGGTTGTTTAACCGCAAAACTAAATAGACGGAAAAACAACCGGAAATACCCCGTGAAAACGTCTCACAATCAGGTTAATCAAATCAGGTCAAGAGTCGGAAATAAACCGAATGATATGTAACGTGAGGTTATCTTATAGTATTAATACTCTAAGCCGTCTTCTACCAACACGTTCGAAAACATACGATAGGAAGAGGAAGGATGAAATGAGATCTTTGAGACGTATGTGCGATAAAACCATGTATGACAGTATTCAAAATGTGGATATCCGGAAAAAATGCAAGGCTGATGTAAGCGTAATGAATAGGATCAAGAAAGGGACGCTTATATGGTTTAGGTATGTAGATCGAATGAACGATGAAAGGTTTGTGAAAATAATATACGATGCAAAAGTGAATGGAAGAAGGAGTCGAGGACGCCCGAGAAAGACATGACACGATCAAGTAAATCAAATACTTGAATTGGGTCATGTGAAGAGTCAGAATAACATAAGAGTTTGTATGAGACGACGTATGAATGTAAATGAAGCAAGGAGTGTGTGCCAAGATAGAGTTATATGGCGGTCCGTCCTCTCTGCCTACCCCTGCGGGGAAATGGTGTGATGGTTGGTTAGTTAGTTAGTTAATGTTCTATTTTTATATTTTACCGTCACACTTAGAAGTTTAGCGAGAAAAATGTTGAAATAATGTAGAAGATCAGAGAATTTTTACAAAAAAACTTTTTTTTCTAACAGCAGAGAGCAACATAAAAAAAAACTTGGCTCCAAAGGGTTAAGAACTTAGCTGAAAGCTAAAGCTTTAAGTATCTTGAGGTAACTCGAGATATCAAATATGATATTTATCAATAAAAATATTCTTGGTATGGTAATATTACGATCGCAAAAACGGATTATATGGATTACGTTCCTTTCAATTCCCAGCGGTGTTCAAAACCAACAACTAACTATTTGTCTCTGATCAAACAACAGCGGCCAGTTAGAGGCTATAAATATTAGTACTGAGCGTTGACAATAATTTGAGACAACGCCACCACCGTCATACTTGGCAATTGTCAACTGTTGAATATAAGCGTTGAAAATAACGCCAACGTTAACGCGACAATATTGATTTTGATAATAATAATCTCTCATTGCGAGATTTGAAACAGTTGGATCGTTGGTGCAGTTGGGGGTGTTATTAAATAACAACGATAAAATATTACTTGCCATCGGTATATTCACTTGACGCTAAGCGCTAAGTATCGGCTGTTTCGGATAGGAAAATCCACAAAGACGTCTAGTAGGGGGGTATACAACCAAATAATCATTCCAGAGTACGCATAATATCTTATCGAAGTATACACTCATACACCTTTTTGTTTATTTGGCGCTAAAGCTAAAACAATAGGTACATACTCAGTGAGTATCGAGACTGCGTTGTGTTGAATAATATTTGTATGTAGCCATTGATATCCAACTGTTGGCGCAAATTTTTGTCAATATCGTTGGACGTTGACGGCATATAGCTGTAATTTCCAACGGCAAGTTATATTTGGATACAATACTACTATACATGATAACGTATCACCTCCCTCCCCATCCCTATCCCCCGTGACGTCACGGCGGGACTTTTTGCCGCAAAGCCTCTTGTCATGTGGACGAGCCGCTATTTTTAGCATGGTAAATGCACCACAAATTCATGCAGTGGAACACGAGCAGTAACATTTACGTCACACGTGTTAAAAGTCGCACACACTTACCTGTGTAGTCTAGATAAAATGTTTATAATTTCGTTAGTTGCTTTTTTGTCCACGTTCACATTAAGTTTGTGCATCTGCAGGACTGTTCGAAATCGAAAATCGATCATTTTGTTTTCCAGAGATGATACCAACCTACCTAAATATTTTCTTATTAATTACTGTTTTACTGCCTAATATTTTCATTTTAAATATATATTATTTACAAGCCTAAAGATTGACAAATGTGTCTGTGCAGGCAGCCAATTTAGAATATAACGAATAAATGTTTTTTTGTGAACAGCTTTTTTTTTAAGGAAAGGCGTACTTTCTCGTGGTTCGAATAACCTGACAATATTTGATTTCTCACTACTAGCATCGTTAAACGCTGAAAATTGTTACTTTTGAAATGAAAGAGAGGACTGATTCCGACGATTCGGACCACTCGGCCGCTAATTAGTTTCCACAATAGCTTTCGCAGTGACATCCTGACTGCACAGATAAGTGTGAAAATATATGGTGTGATTCGAAAATAAGAGTAAAGCCTTGGAGTAAGAATATACATGGAGAGATAACTTTGCGAAACAGTGTAGTCAGCATTGTTGACTTTATACTGACTCGGATAGAAAAAGTCACTAATATGTTAAAGGAAGTTGGATAGCTTATTAGATACCGCCGACACGAAATTCGGACATTTTTAATAAACATATTTAAACACATTAAACAAAACAATATCAATACACCATTAAAACGATTTATAAATTCAAAATATCACACAAACACTAATAACAGAAGGTTTGCTTAAATAATGATGGAAGTTTTTTGTTGATTTTATGTATTTGTGCCATTAGAAATGTGAGAATTCTTAACTTCGGTCAAAAATATTTTAAACTGTTAAAATACCTCTGAAAAGTGATGTTTTATAATCATTGTTTGGTCTTATTTGAACATTCACACATATCACTATCATGTTTGATTTATTTATATAACCACTGCAAGTTTTTTAATCAACACAAATATAGGGAACAACCTCAAAATCAGTTGGCGTAAGTTATACGACTTGACGACGTGAAGTTAGCGCAGAGGGAGAACATTCTTACATACGTAGAAGTGCTGCAATATTATATGAAGTCTTTTCTTATCTATTTTTTTATTTATAGTTTTTGTGTTTAATTTGTAGAACTCCATTTTAATTTTTATATAATTCAATTGAATTAAATTTAATATTATTATTATTGAGTTCTGCTATTTTAAGTTTTTTTATTTTAGTTTTTAGTGACAGCTGTTTCGGCGTTTAAGGCCATTGTCAAACTGTGGTTAGGCCACATGGAAACTATCTAAATAAGTCGTTTCCATGTGGCCTAACCACAGTTTGACAATGGCCTTAAACGCCGAAACAGCTGTCACTAAAAACTTTTCTTATCTCTTTCTCTCTCATGGTATACGACGTAGAAACCCGGAGAAAGTGATTTATCGAAAATTTGTATAGGTTGGGTAAAAATATTTAGATCTCTCTCCATGTTTATTCTTACTCCAAGAGTAAAGCTAAGGAAGATTATTTTAAGTGGAACCTTTTGTAAAATCGCCTCAGCAGGCAAAAAAACATTAAATTTAAGTTTGTGCTGTGTACTGTGTAAGCGGTTTAGAAATTTCAGTGTTCGACAGAAATGGTTGCTAAATCAATACACTCCGCTTTCCGTGGGCACTCTGAGCTGTGTGACCCGAGATTCGTCGGGAGAGGGGTGGCTTTTTAGTTCCTTTACTTGCCCGCTGATGGCGAGCAACAATACACACATAGCAACAGTGCTGCAATGGCGAGATATGATGATATATAGTACAGGCGGTTCTCCGCTTTCGTAAAATCTGCTATTTCGTCTCATTATTTTTAATATATTTTGCTATCGATATGTATCGCAAAGACAGCATGGAAGATCTACATTTTTTCGTGTCTAGTATGAACCCAGAATGTATGCAGAATGAGTTGATGATGAATGTAAGTAAGTCCAAAGTCATGGTGTTTGAAAGAGAGAGTACGAAAACAGCGCGCAATTTAGTGGTGAATGATGAATACTTGGAGCAAATCGATGAGTTTGTGTATTTAAGAAGTGTGTTTACGAGAGATGAATAGGCTAATAAGGATATTGAAAGAAGGGTGAAAGCAGGAAACTCTATTAATGGAGGACTGAACTCTGTTGGCGCTAATAAGAAATTGTACAAAGAAGCGAAGTTAGCAGTTCAAAATGGAGTGCTTATACCAACCCTGGTGTATGGCAGTGAGGCATGGAACTGGCAGAGGAAGGATGAAAGTAGACTGAATGCTGTGAAAATTAAATCCCTAAGACGTATGTGCGGTAAAACCATGTAGACCGTGTTAAGAAAGGGACGCTTAGAGGGTTTGGAAGAAAGAAAGGAGTGTGATAAAAATATATGATGCGAAAAACAATAGAAGAAGAAGTCAGCGACGCCTGAGGAAGACATGCCACGATCAAGTGAATCAAATATTTGAATCGGGCCACGTGAAGAGTCAGAAAAACAGAAAAGAATGTGTGAGACGATGTATGAATGTGAACGAAGCAAGGAGTGTGTGCCAAGACAGAGTTGTATGGCGGTCCGTCCTCTCTACCTACCCCTACGGAGAAACGGCGTGAAGGTTAGTTAGTGAGTTAGGTATCACAACGACGCGCGGAACTATATAAGAAGAATAATGAATCAAGCAATAGAGGAAATCGACGAGGAGGGACGTCTTACACTAAGAGATTTCTGGAAGTAAATGGAATGTAATAAATATTACTACTTCAGCTTGACACACGTCAAAAGAGACGTAGTGAGTAAATTATGAAGTAGCGTAATGGGACAAAAATTCAGACTTTTTTACGTATGAGTAAAAATTACCACTAACATCTTTTCCCGTGTGTCGTATCAGGGCGATAGTCTTAGAGTATCTACCACTCTGGAACGTGCCGCAAATATACTATATATTATTTTACATTAATTAAATGTGTTATGACACATATTCATTAAATAAAATTAATTTTCGCACGCCGGGCTTGAACCCGTGACCTCTGGACTCGTAGTCGAGCGTCTTACCACTCGACCATGCAGGCCGTCAATATACATAAATGTTTAATTTCTCTTTTTACACTATGCACGTATCTACAATATTTTTTTTATATCTGAACGTATTTGGTGAACAAATGTTTTTATGAGATATTTGTTAAATAAATGTAATAGGTACAGATGAGAAAGAGAATTGTTGAATGGGGTTACTACCCGAGTCGGGGGAGAGGGGGGGTGGGATTTCCTACATACAGAATGTATTTTATAGTAGTTATTGAGACGGCACGTGAATACGTGAACGGGAGAGTACTCCCGGGCGAATTGTCCCATACCGCTGATAGGTCCATTCCGACCTCTCCCTCTTCCCCCTTCCTGGCAAACGACGCCTGTTACGGAAAGGCAATGTCCGGAGCCCGTGGCGCTGTGGCATCACTGGCATCCCCGAGTGGGGTATGTTGCGCGGCTTGACGGGTAGGAGGTGAATGAGATGGGAAAGAGGAAGATCGGAAAGTACCTGGTTATTCAGATCTAGTCACCAAAGCCATTTTAAGCAACGTTTCGATTCTGAATGGTGATCTTTCACCAAGGCGATACTTAGAGTATGTACCACTCAAATATACTATCCATCACTGAATTTTAAATACGAAATAAAAACACTATTGGGAGCACGAATGTGCATAGAATGAGATGTGATGTGATGTGAGTACGTAACATTCTAAAATTCATTTATACATAATCTTTCTTTTCAGTAAATATAATGATTTTACGCCGCCACGATAGTTTGTGGTGTAATGGTTAGCATAGTTGTCTTCCGTGCAGCGGACTTAGGTTCGATTCTCAGCCGGGTCAGTGGAAAAAAGGTTTTTTATTATTTTTTCTCAATTTAATTAAACTTTAATATTTTTCTACATATTCTATCTGAAAAGAAGGGTGCAAACATTTAGCTTCACAAATCCAACAATCATAATATTCCGTGATTTTTCGTGAGTCTGCCCTGGTTAGAAATAAAATTAATTTTAGATTTTTTTTTTAACCTGGTTTTCTATTTATAGTCATTTTATTTATTATTGTTTCGTACAATATCAATTTTTTAATTTTACAGAACGCTTCTCTTCCCAAGCCAGGTACTTATCGACCTTCCTCTACCCATCTCATTCCCTTCCTACTTCCTTCAGCCCCACAAAATCCCCCAAATTAGAGATCCCACATTCCCCTCTGGCTCCGGGCAGTTATGATTGCTATGAGATAGGTACTTACCAAAAAAACCCCGCAATGGCGCAAGTAACAGAAAGAGGGGTTTTATTAAATGGTATACAATATTTTTTTCGTTCGTGTTCAAAAGTGAAATTGAAATATAATAAAAACAATATAATTTCGGTTGTAATGTGAGCACGTAACATTTTTATGACCGACTGGTTTGGCTTAGCCTAATTATCAGCAGGGTACAAAGTTAAACTAAACGAAAAATGAAATAAAATCGATTTTTCGGATTTCCTCATTGTTCTATTATTTTATTTTATATTTTGTTCTCCGTCTGTATCTGATAGTATTAATACGCTAAGCCGTCTTCTGTACACGATTTGTTAGATCGCCGCGTAGGTCAAAAACAATGCTGATAATTTTCGCTCACACGTAAAAAAGTTAGAATTCTTATTCCGAATATGCAACTTCACGATTAATTCACAATGTCTTTTCGACGTCTGTGTATATATAACCGCACACTTTTTATTTTTGTTTAGTGTAATTTTTTACCCTGCTGATGCTTAGGCTAAGCCAAACCGTTAGGTCATACAAATTAAGATAATATCCGTGGTCTTATGCAAAGATTTTTTTTCGTTTCTTTAATTATGTCAAACCACAAAGTAATTGCTTTCTACAAAAATAAATATAATACGTATTTTCAGTACATAAATATAATGAATTTATGCTGCCGTTCTTACAATAGTTGATGACTAGTTTAGTCTTGACACACATTGTCAAAGGGGACATGGTGAGTAAATGGTGAAGTAGGGATATCGGAATATTTTTTTTTTTTACGTATGAGCGAAAATTATCAGTATGGTTTTTGCAGACATTAGCACCCCACACTGCGATCTAACGAATTGTGTATAGAAGACGGCTTAGCGTATTAATAATATCACATTAATTGATGTTCAGCATAAATGTCTTTCAAGTAGTTGGTCGGGGTTCGATCCTTGTGATTTATCACGGGTCTGCGCTGGTGTTATAATAGACGGCCCGGTCGTTATTTCAATTAACATTTGGCCTAAATATATGAATCGCTTAACGCCCTGTGTTTGTGGCTTCGAATGAAAATCATTTGCTGTCATATTCCCGGCACGTGGAGAGAAGGTGACGTCACAATATGTCCATGAATAATTATTAATAGGGTGGATGGGCCGAATCAAAGCTCGCGGGCTTTAGGGTAGGCTTTACTCACCCTGCGCGAAATCACGATGTTCGTAGAAACCGTAATTAAAAAAAAACATCACTAAAAACAAATCGTCCGCCATTAATCTTGTTTTCTCGCCGTTGACCTAATCAAGTTAACTGTTTGGGACCAACATTTTCTTCGAACGAAGTTCGTTTTAACTCACCTGGATAACATTATGTAGTATTGTTCTGTTATATCGTTTTTTGATAAACTATTCGAAATTTCAGAAAGTACTTAATTAAGAAACCTGTACGCCGATTGACCGCAGGAGCAGGCAGAGAAGATTAACGCCACACATCTTAACAAGCACTCATTACTTCATTTATACCCATTCATCGCTTCTTGCATGGTTTTTGTTATGCAGACTATTGAAATGACTTTTAATTAGTTTATTTTATAACACTTCTTGATCAGCACATCTGTGCATAAGACGGAATTAGTCTCAGATCGCCCTATCAGTCAATGAAATTTCAACACTGAAGGGTTCAACGGATAGAAATGTATTGTAAGCGTTTCTGCATGCCCATAGTAAGCTCAATTTTTATCTCACTTCATGTGGAATTGACATCTAATGTTCAAATATCGATATTCTTTCATAAAAGTTTTTAAAAATATCTGTTTTCATGAGTCCCAACTGCTCCCAACCATCTGGCGCATTGGAGTAAATTTTTGGCCCCATCAATCTTAACGCTGCCAGGATGGACTCCCTCTTGACGGCGTTTTGCAGAAATGAGGCCTAATATCCTCTATCAATATTTTTTACTTGTATTATTTGATTTTTTATTTTATTTTATTTCATTTATGTATTTATTTTTTCTTATGAATTTCTGTTCATTTTTCTTTGATATTATTATTGTGTTTACTATAACTTTTATGTTAATATTATTATTACTATGAATTCGTATCAATTATGGAAGGTTTCGCATTGCACTACTCCTGCATACCTTCCGGAATAAAACTTTATTAATAATTAGATTTTGAATGGTGGCCTTTCACCAGGTCGATACTTGTGTATCTACCATTGAAATCACTCGATCGTGCCATGTCTTCCCGAGGCGTTTGAAACTTATTATATTTGCTTCCGGGCAAAGTTTTGTGCTTATACTTTTATGTGGCTTTTCGAAACGCAATACTTGAATCATGTTCGTGCTGAAAATCTCTTGTTGGTAACTTATTATCTGATAAAAAGTTGCAACAAGTTCTGATTGAAAATTGATTATTCATTTATTGAATATCACCATTTCAATGATCGTGATGGATTGTGTAATATAATCGCCAGAACCACAAAAGCAAAACTCAATTATTTTAGTTCTAAATAACTTTTTGAAGAGATATTTGTTGTTTTTGTGAGTAAAAATTTATTTTTTACTTGTATACTGTTTCTCAATAGAAAACATTCAATAAGGTTGACGTTAACGTTGTGTAGTTATTATTACGCGGAGCAGGCAAGTTAATAACGTTAGCAAAGTACTACTTTGTTTAGGTATTATTACACGAAAATGCTGCCGTCGTTACTAAAGTGTTGTTATATATAGTTATTATTACAGGAGATAGCTGCCGTCGTTACTAAAGTATTGCTTCACATGTATAGTTTTTCTTACACGGGGTAGTTGTTGTCGTTACTAAAGTATTGCTTTACATCTATAGTTATTATTACGCGGGATAGCTGCCGTCGTTACTAAAGTATTGCTTCACATGTATAGTTAATATTACACAGATAATTGCCGTCGTTACTAAAGTATTGCTTTACATGTATCTGATAGTATTAATACCGTAAGCTGTCTTCTGCCACGTTCGATGGAAAAATTTGAAAACTTTGTACCAAAGTTTGAAATTTTCTTCCGATTACGGTCCTTTACGATTTACTCACTATGTTCCTTTCGATGTGGGTGTCGTGACTAAACAACGCGGTAGCGGGGTTTTAACTGCTAGTAGTTATTATTACGCGGGATATTTGCCGTCATTACTAAAGTATTGCTTTATGTATGGTTAATATTACACGGATAACTGCTGTCGTTACTAAAGTATCGCTTTGTATTTATAGTTATTACTACATGGATAGCTACCGTCGTTACTGAAGTATTGCTTTACACGGATAGCTGCTGTCGTTACTAAAGTATTACTTTATAAGTATAGTTATTATTACACGGCACAGCTGCCGTCGCAAAAATAGCTTTGGGCACTACGCAGATTTTTTAGAAGCTCTTGCAAATAACGCGTACCTGAATAATCCCTACGCGAATGTATAATATACTCTTTTTTTTTAGTCTGCGACCATGTTGATTGAAACTATCGGTTAAACCGTCCGTTTAGACGTTGTCCAAACTGAAATGTTACAAAATAATTGGCGTTTCAAAAGAAATTGATAATACTATTTTTTTTTTTTTTTAAAGAAAGACAAACATTTTCGGGTTATGAATAACCTGACAATATTTGAAAAACTCCTACTGCCATCATAAGAAACGGAAGATAATGCTTGTGCAATGATGGAGGACGCCCGGGTGGGAATCCGACGCGTTTGTCCACTCAGCTACCGACCGGTCAATATACAATATAGACAATCCACTCAAATGTCATTTATCGTTTCCTCTTTCAAACTGGTCTACAAAAAATATACACAAGAATAATTTGATTTTGAAATGAAGATTCAACTTAAAGGTATAACCGTATCATATTAAAGACAGATACAAGAATCAATTTAATGTTAATTTTAAATTTGACAAATACAAATTATGTTTACAAGTGAAAGTACTACCTTCCATTTCCAGTCTGTGAATAATTAAATATTCATGATACAAAGATGAAAGGCCAAACAACACGACCCGCCGTTGAATTATTGAGTGGAAAATGGATTGACAGATTTTGTTGGTATTTTTTATTTCTCAGAAAAATACGAAAATTATAGTCCAGCGATATTTATAAACAGAATCAACAAAATCAATTAAATAGTAAGAACCTGTTAAATAGTGAACGCAGGGCCGGTCTTGTGCAGGCGCAGTTGAAGCAGTCCGCTCCAGGCGGCGAATTGACAAGGATTTTTTTTAACAAAACACGAATCATAATATTTCTTTATTCATTTTAATGTTATTAAAATGAATAAAGAAATTGAATTGAATTGAATTGAAATTGAATTAAAAAATATTGTCTATTCAAAAGCACTTCAATAAACAGATTTAAACAGATTACTCTGCAAATTTAGCGGAGCAAAAAATTTACACTTTAAACATGTTGGATCATACATACAGATCAGGTGTTAGTTTATTTCATAATTTTCAGAGAAAAAACTTTGGCAAAAACGAGTGGTTAACAGTGCTGATATTTTGTAAAAAATTGATGTTTTTAATATATACTCGTACATGTTCATATGGAATATTGTTAAGATAACTATTCTTACAATAACACAATAAGCTATTTTATTAGACGTAGAAAGTTTTTAGAAAATGTTGGTGTTTAAATTTAGGTTTTCACAGAGGGTGCCAAAAATTTCACCTGCGCTTTTTTTATTTTGCTGGAATACCGCACCAGAGTGCCAACTGCTCCCAACCGTATAAAGCCAGTAAAACTATGGCAACCCCAATCCGGGGTATGTTGTGAGGATGAAGGGTAAGGTTGAAAAGTTTCTAGCTATGCAAATCTAGTCACCAAACACGGCTTTTTAAAATTTATTTTCTTATAGTAAATACCGCACAAAAGTTCTAACTGCTCCCAGCCGTCTAGAAACATTGAGACTATGCAACCCCAATCGGGGTATATTGAGAGGTTTAAAGTAGTAAGGAGAAGGAGGAGATGAGGAAGAGGAAGATTGAAAGTACCTGGCTACTTAGATCTGGCCACGTTAAAAGCCATTTCAAGCAACGTTTCGATTCTGAATGGTGATTTTTCACCAGGGCGATACCTAGAGTATCTACCACTCTGGAACGTGCCGCAAAAATACCATATATGTTATTTAAATGTGAATTAAATGTGTTACAATTTATACTATTTGAATAAAACGTATTTGCGCACGCCAGGTTTGAATCCGCGACCTATGGATTCGTAGTCCAGCGTCTGAACGGACTGAAGATTCGTTGTTTTTTTGCTTAAATAATGCAGTACTTCACGTGATTACCCGTCCCAGTCCACCTGTTTCAACTGACCGAAGCCAGTGAGCCTACAGATTCCCCGACAAGGGAGAAAAGAATGGCTGCAGAGGAGCAGATACATAATAGAGTACGGTGGGCAGAATCTGGCCTTTGAGATCTGCTCACTAAACACAGATAAAGTCACCCCTTGCCGCGTTTTACGTGGGTATTTATTTATCAACGTTCCTTAGAATAGTGGTGGAAAATTATCATTTATCTACGTAAATATATGTAGGCGTACCGCACGAATCTAACCTGCACCTTTCAGATTGTAAGTCGAATGCGCCAACTACTGCGCGGTGAAGGCTGTCGATTGATTCTAAATATTTGTATTTCACCCTTGGAGTAACAATCACGGAGAATTCTTTGTACCCAACCTATGCAAACTTGCGATAAATCACTTGAACACAGAATTTTTACTTCGTTCACTATGAGAAAGAATGAGATAACAAAATTTCCCAAATTATCACACCGCTTTAAAGTACTTTAGTTAGTATTGTAAGAATGTTCTTCGTGTCCCGCTTATCCGTTGATTCCGCCCACACGTTTTGATATGCGACATAAATAGACACAATGGAAAACATTATGTCGACATTGTCGACATGTGCTATGAATGGATGTATAAATACCCTAGCCCTAGTCCTAGAAACGCCTAAGTCAAACATTCAAGATTCCAATGCCGATTTCTGACCCCAAATTAGGTTAGGTTAGGTTATTCCTAGGATGTGGACTCAACGCTTCAACTGCACAATATATAAATAACCTTACTGATACTCGTATAATTCCTTTAAAACAAGTTTCACCTTGAAGAAATTACTTACACAAATATTTAAATGGGGTTATTTCCAACCCCGTCACATTTGGTGACCGTCAAATTGATGGCAAGCGCCATTTTGAATTTTCGACATTTAAACGATTCCGTTTTCCCATTTCAGCTTTAATAAAATTGACAATTAGCTGATAGGTGTAAATTGCTTTGACTGTCGAATCGACGGATATAGAATGTGACGAAGTTTGATAACAAGTTCACCTTAGTTTTACCTAAAGTTTCAGGAAACGGGGATACAAGCATCACGGGGGCTTTACAAAGCTCAGTACATACTCTATCAAGCACCGGGAAGTGATTAAGTGCGGTTGATTAGTACCATATAAGCTCGAACTATAAATTGTATTATATTCCGGTTGAGTTGAGTTGGCAGCGCAAGTGATTTCAATTAATGGTTGTGCATTTTCACTTTCTCACTGGTCTCGACACACACGTCAAAAGGGACATTGTGTGTAAATCGTGAAGTAGCGTATTCGCATTAAAATTTCCAACTTTTTTACGTATGTGCGAAAATTACCCGTATTGTTTAAGCAGACAATAGCGCCCCACACGGTGATCTGACGAATCATGGATAGAAGACGGCTTAGCGTATTAATTATTAGATATTCCTGTTGAGTTGAGTTGGCAGTTCAAGTGATTTCAATTAATCGTTGTGCATTTTCACTTTCTCCCTATGGAAACATTAAAATCTGTTGAGCAAATTAGGACTGTAATTTTCACTAATAAGTTAACACTAGTTGATCTCACTTCACACATACACACTGCTTACTTGTTTTACGTCTACACTATATCGTCGCCGGAAAGAAAAAAAGGCTGAAGCGCCATTTCAGAGAGTTTACACCAGAGCACTTGAATTTTTTTTGTTTGTTTTACAATAAAATTCCTAAGTCTTCAGTACCCGGTTGTGTTTTTGAAAAAAAGTTAACTCAGGTAACTCGATGCTCTCACTGAGTTATCTGAAGCGACAAAAATCTAAACAAGTCCCAAGCTTGTGTCACTTGAGTCAAGACTTTTCTCAAATGGTAAATATATTTTAGATGGCTGAAGGGTCACAAAAGTCTTTAAAATCAAACGAGAGTCAAAGCATTCGACGCAGAAAAAAAACTGATCAATACTGAATATTGAACCCATTTTTGACCAAAGTGTCGCTTAAGCCCTTTTGACTTTCCAGCGACGATATGTTGTCTTTTCAACGTTTTACTTTTTAATATTTTTGTGTTATTCATCAAGGTAGTCATTTGGTTACAATTTTATATAATTTTATAAGTTATTATTTTTGGTGCATTCTCATCGACAATAACAGCGGGTTTACAAAAGACGGTATCGTGGTTAACCATGGCATTTGAATAGAAGATCACGAGTTTTGTTCCCGCCGCAGTGCTAACATATATTTACACGGTTTATTTTACGTAAAAACGGGACACGAAGCGACTGCCAGCTTCTAAAAGGTAAATTTAATAGGAAAAGCCTAAAAAGTGGCTTTGCAAACCACTTTTCCTCCATGAAATATACGAAAACACACAGTGTTTATTGATTGCAACAAATAAAAAAAATAATGAAAAAAAAAAGTTAATGTAAAACATTTCGACGGCCTCCATGGTCGAGTGGTACGACGCTCGACTACGAATTGCAATAAAGGTCGCGGGTTCAAACCCGGCATGCGCCAATAACTGTTATTTAATTAACATGCGTCATTACACATTTAATTCATATGAAATAGTAAAAAGTTTATTTGCGGCACGTTCCAGAGTGTTAGATACTCCAAGTATCGCCCTGGTTAAAGACCACCATTCAGATTCAAAACGTAGCTTGTAATGGCTTTAGCCGTGTTTAGTGACCTGATCGGAATATCCAGGTAATTACGAACCTTCCTCTTCCCTATCTCCTTCCCCTTCCCTATCTCCTTCCCCTTCCCTATCTCCTTCCCTTTCCCCTTTCCACTATATTCAGCCTCGCAACATACCCCATTGAAGATGCCATAGTGTCACTGGCTCTAGACCATAGATTCTCATCCGCATTTTTTTACTTACCATATGTCGCGTTCGCGGTTCCTGTTACCGGTGACCACCGAGGAACCGGTTCTTGGTGTTTTACTAGTTAGTGCTAGCAAATCGACAAAAGTTCCTCGCCAAAAAAAAAGTACTGGTCGGTAGAGATTTGAAAGTAAAAAGAACTGGAACCGGTTCATTCGTTCCGGTGACCGGCTATATTTTCCAACGCCCCTCAATTTTCTCTGGGTCTTCCATCGCCCCCCTAAAAGTCTCAAACGCCCACGAGGGGGCGTTGTCGCCCACGTTGAGAGCCTATGCTCTAGACGGTTGGGAGTAGTTGAGACTTTTGTGCGGTATTCACTATAAACAGAAAAAATTCGGACCGCTTCAATCCCAAGCACACATGGCCCAATCCATTGCCAACTTGCTTCCGCGCACGCGTAGGCGTGTTACCCCTCTCTCCTCCACACGTCGCGTTGTTCAATTCATTTTACATGATAAAACTTCACGTGGCGCCGACACCACGAGCCGCATGGGTGGAAAATGTGGCAGCAATATTTAAAATATTTGCACAAAATAGCTCAATGTGCGTTACTTACCAATAACTCACCAACAACACCTTATTTATTTGGATATAAGAAAATATTCACAATAAATGTGAACATATCAGCCCGTCTTCCCGGAACTAACACCGCCACCGGCGCCCTCTTCTTGGCGATCGTATTACTAAGTGCTATATTTATTTCTTCACCTTTCTGTTTTGTTCACTCTTTACAGAAGGTTGATTGCCATGTCTGATGTCAGTGTGTGATGGTTTCTTTGGCTGCCTACTTGAATTACTAGTCGATAGTTTGTAATAAATACACTTTATGTATTGAAATGATATATGATGCGAAATTAAATGGGAGTGGTAGAACGAGAACCATCGTGGAAGACATGGCACGATCGATTCAATCAAATACTTGAGTCAGGCCAGATGCATGGCAGTGAAGCATGGAACTAACTGGTAGAAGAAAGATGAAAACACATTAAATGCTGTAGACTTTTTTTAATTTTTTTTAATTTTTTATAGTGAATACTGCACAAGAGTCTCAACTGCTCCCAACTGTCTAGAGCCAGTGAGACTATGGCGTCCCCAATCGGGGTATGTTGTGAGGCTGAAAGTAGTAGGTAGGGGAATGAGATGGGGAAGAAGAAAGGTTGGAAAGTACCTGGCTATTCAGATCTGGTCGCCAAACACAGCTAAAAGCCATTTCAAGCAGCGTTTCGATTCTGAATGGTGGTCTTTCACCAGGGCAATACTGATAGTATCTACCACTCTGGAACGTGCCGCAAATATACTTTTTATTATTTGATATGAATTAAATGTGTTATGACACATATTGATTAAATAAAAAGTTAATGTCGCACGCCGGGTTTGAACCCGCGACATTTTGATTCGTAGTCGAGCGTCTTACCACTCGACTATGGTGGCTGTCAATGCTGTAGAAATGAGACCCCTGAGACGTATGTGCGTTAAACATGTAATGTAAATATCAATAAAGAGACGCTTAGATGGTTTGGGCATGTAGAGGGAATGAACGAAGAAAGAAGTGTGAAAATAATCCATGTCGCGAAAGTCAATGGAGGAGAAGTCGGGGACGCCCGAGGAAGACATGACACGATCAAATGAAATACACAATATAGTCGGGCCATGTGAAGAGTCAAAATAACAGAAGAGTACTCGTATACATGAATATGAATAAAGCAAGGAGTGTGTGCCAAGACAGAGTTGTTTGGCGGTTCGTCCTCTCTGCCTACTTCTGCGGAAACGGAGTGATGGTTAATTAGTAACACTTTATGTCAGGTAGACCAAATAATAGTTTTAACTCCAGAAAATTGAATGAAGTGAAATGCTTGAATGTAAAATATTTAAAACAAAATATTTTATTTGCGAAAATATTCTTTCTCGTGATAAATTTGATCTGAAAACATGGCGGAAATGCCGTGTTTTCAGTAATTTTAAAACCCGACGATTTTATAAAACTGATCGGTCGTTTGAATGAGGACGCTTTAAAATACTCCTTGCAATAAGTCGGCTTAAATCAGGTCCTTTGAATTGTCGTCAGTCTCATTCATTACAGCATCGCGCCCATCCAAATCTTACACCCTTTAAAATACTCCTTGCAATAAGTCGGCTTAAATCAGGTCCTTTGAATTGTCGTCAGTCTCATTCATTACAGCATCGCGCCCATCCAAATCTTACACCCTTTAAAAATACTCCTTGGGTAAGTCGGCTTAAATCAGGTCCTTTGAATTGTCGTCAGTCTCATTCATTACAGCATCGCGCCCATCCAAATCTTACACCCCTTTTAAAATACTCCTTGCAATAAGTCGGCTTTAAATCAGGTCCTTTGAATTGTCGTCAACCATTCATTACAGCATCGCGCCCATCCAAATCTTACACCCTTTAAAAATACTCCTTTTGCAATAAGTCGGCTTAAATCAGGTCCTTTGAATTGTCGTCAGTCTCATTCATTACAGCATCGCGCCCATCCAAATCTTACACCCTTTAAAATACTCCTTGCAATAAGTCGGCTTAAATCAGGTCCTTTGAATTGTCGTCAGTCTCATTCATTACAGCATCGCGCCCATCCAAATCTTACACCCTTTAAAATACTCCTTGCAATAAGTCGGCTTAAATCAGGTCCTTTTTGAATTGTCGTCAGTCTCATTCATTACAGCATCGCGCCCATCCAAATCTTACACCCTTTTAAAATACTCCTTGCAATAAGTCGGCTTAAATCAGGTCCTTTGAATTGTCGTCAGTCTCATTCATTACAGCATCGCGCCCATCCAAATCTTACACCCTTTAAAAATACTCCTTGCAATAAGTCGGCTTAAATCAGGTCCTTTGAATTGTCGTCAGTCTCATTCATTACAGCATCGCGCCCATCCAAATCTTACACCCTTTAAAATACTCCTTGCAATAAGTCGGCTTAAATCAGGTCCTTTGAATTGTCGTCAGTCTCATTCATTACAGCATCGCGCCCATCCAAATCTTACACCCTTTAAAATACTCCTTGCAATAAGTCGGCTTAAATCAGGTCCTTTGAATTGTCGTCAGTCTCATTCATTACAGCATCGCGCCCATCCAAATCTTACACCCTTTAAAATACTCCTTGCAATAAGTCGGCTTAAATCAGGTCCTTTGAATTGTCGTCAGTCTCATTCATTACAGCATCGCGCCCATCCAAATCTTACACCCTTTAAAATACTCCTTGCAATAAGTCGGCTTAAATCAGGTCCTTTGAATTGTCGTCAGTCTCATTCATTACAGCATCGCGCCCATCCAAATCTTACACCCTTTAAAATACTCCTTGCAATAAGTCGGCTTAAATCAGGTCCTTTGAATTGTCGTCAGTCTCATTCATTACAGCATCGCGCCCATCCAAATCTTACACCCTTTAAAATACTCCTTGCAATAAGTCGGCTTAAATCAGGTCCTTTGAATTGTCGTCAGTCTCATTCATTACAGCATCGCGCCCATCCAAATCTTACACCCTTTAAAATACTCCCTTGCAATAAGTCGGCTTAAATCAGGTCCTTTGAATTGTCGTCAGTCTCATTCATTACAGCATCGCGCCCATCCAAATCTTACACCCTTTAAAATACTCCTTGCAATAAGTCGGCTTAAATCAGGTCCTTTGAATTGTCGTCAGTCTCATTCATTACAGCATCGCGCCCATCCAAATCTTACACCCTTTAAAATACTCCTTGCAATAAGTCGGCTTAAATCAGGTCCTTTGAATTGTCGTCAGTCTCATTCATTACAGCATCGCGCCCATCCAAATCTTACACCCTTTTAAAAATACTCCTTGCAATAAGTCGGCTTAAATCAGGTCCTTTGAATTGTCGTCAGTCTCATTCATTACAGCATCGCGCCCATCCAAATCTTACACCCTTTAAAATACTCCTTGCAATAAGTCGGCTTAAATCAGGTCCTTTGAATTGTCGTCAGTCTCATTCATTACAGCATCGCGCCCATCCAAATCTTACACCCTTTAAAATACTCCTTGCAATAAGTCGGCTTAAATCAGGTCCTTTGAATTGTCGTCAGTCTCATTCATTACAGCATCGCGCCCATCCAAATCTTACACCCTTTAAAATACTCCTTGCAATAAGTCGGCTTAAATCAGGTCCTTTGAATTGTCGTCAGTCTCATTCATTACAGCATCGCGCCCATCCAAATCTTACACCCTTTAAAATACTCCTTGCAATAAGTCGGCTTAAATCAGGTCCTTTGAATTGTCGTCAGTCTCATTCATTACAGCATCGCGCCCATCCAAATCTTACACCCTTATTTTATTTATAATTTAATGCCGGATTTTGATTGGAACGCCAACACAGCGAAATATTCCTCAGTTCAACCGATTTCCTTTGTCTCGCGTCAAAACCGACAACAGGCCGCCGCCGAAGGCAAGGGCGGGGGCTTGGGTGGCACTCGGGCGGATGGGGTGGTAGGGGGTGGTAGGGGGTGCCAGCCACCCCCCCCCCGAGTGTTCTGATCTAGACCCACCTTAACACGGAGCACGAAATCTTTTGAATGAAACTATGCCGCGGAATCTTGCTCCCAGAAGACAGAACATGAGTTTAAATAGCGAAGCGAGCTTTTCCCAAAGCTTAAACAAAGGGAATATTGCCGGCGCTCTTTTGGAGCTGTCTCTGTTGCTTTAAAACATTAATTGCTTAAATTGGGTGAACTGTTATGTCGGGAACAATGTGTAGTTTCTGATATTTTACAAAAGTGAATACCGCACAAGAGTCCCGACCGTCTAGAGCCAGTGAGGCTGTGGCATCCTCAATCATTGGGATATGTTGTGAGGCGAGGAAGGAGATAGGGAAGAGGAAGATTGTAAAGTACCTGACTATTCAGATCTGGTCACTAAACACGCCTAAAGCCATTTGAAGCAACGTTTCAATTCTGAATGTTGGCCCTTCACCAGGGCGATACTTAGAGTATCTACCATTCAAATACTGTTTTCACAATAAAACTATCGATTAATTTATTTATTTTTATATTAAAGTACCATTGTCCATTTACATAAAATACACAAAACAAAATAAAAAGAAAAGCTACAGAAAAAGAACAGCACATAAATAATATTTGAATGAAGCAATGAAAAAATAGAATAAAAATATACATTTGATAAAACATTCAAGTTAAAGCCTGAACAAGGTTTTCGTAAAGTCAATGGTGTTAGACATAATTAATTGACATATTCGTAAAAAGCATTAACTTTATGGCTTGCCATAGTTTTAAATAGTATAATATTAATAATTAAATAAAACAAATAAATTTTGTTTAAAACCACGTTATTTTCAATATTTAGTCGACCGGTTTCAGAAGCACCCTTCTATCTTCAGGACAATATTAAGCTCTGTTATTCCCATAATCTCCTTAATTATCCCTTTTCCTTCCAATTCCAACACCTTCATATGTATATATATATATATATATATATATATATATATATATATATATATATATATATATATATATATATATATCAGAATACTGTATCTCTGTTTAATTTTAATACCGTCCCCAAAGATGGAAGGGTGCTTGCGAAACCGGTCGACAAAACATTAAAAGTAAAGTGGTTTTAAACAAATTTTATTTATATTAAATTGAATTCTTTGAAGATTATCATGACAAAAATCATTTAGAGTGGTACCAAAAAATTCAAGGCCACGACTTGAGGTAACAATTATTATTATTATGTTAATTGTGCTGTAAAGCGCCCTTGAGGTGAAATTTCCGCCACAAAAACGGTGCTATATAAATCAGCCAATTATTTTTATTATTAACAAGTCTCGATATTCTGGACAGTGGAGAATGATACCCATAATTAGTAGAGTTATATTCTCGGAGTAAATAATAATAGTATAATAGAAATAAGGAGGTATAGCTAAATATTTTTACCCAACCTATACAAACTTGCGATTAATCACTTTCTCCGGCTTTTCACGTCGTAAGCCGTGAGAGGGAAAGAGACGAGACAAGTTCTCAAATACTATACCACCGCCATTCGGTATTCACATACGCATGTTCTCCGTCTCCCGCGTCTCCGGCGACTCCGCCCACTACGTTTAATATGCGACATAACTGAACATATCGGTTTTTTAGGTTATTTGTTATATTTATAACAATACTGTGAAGAAGTGGTTGTATAAATAAAAATAAAAATTATGTCGACGCTTAGGTCTAGCCGAGTCATGCAAAAATCGTCAATACTGACTACAGAAGCGCTCCCCCTGTATATAATTGCTCTGAGGTTATATTAATGCGGTTATCGCAGAGAACTACGCCGGCGTTTTGCAGCGCTGCTCCAATAGTCGGTGCGAGCTGTCCAAAACAGCCTCCGAATCGAGGCTTCCGCGCCGAACCTTTTCAACTCTCCTCGGGTGCTGGGGACAGGCCCCTGACAAGCCGACAACGGCCTCGAGTGTTCCGCTCGCCCGCCCCGAGCCTTCTCCCCGGGAGGCCGGCGAGGGGGCAGCGCCGCCGCCCACGCGAAGTCTGGCGCTTGGAATATTCATCCCTTCACAGAAAGCTCCCCAGTTATGATTAAAGGGTGCTAAAATATATGGAATTGAAAAACTTTTCCTTGTTTGCTGGAAAACTTAATTAATTTATCAATGTTATCCCGCGACAACCATAAACCCAATATACAGGTTACACCTAATAAATAAAGAAATAAATACATGTATATATATATATATATTGTCGCTAATGACGCGAAAGGGCTTTAGCGACACTTTGGTCAAAAATGAGTTAAATATGCAGTTTTGATCGGATTTTTTCTTTGCGTCTAATGCTCTGACTCTCGTTTGATTCTACAGACTTTTGTAGCCCTACAGCCATCTAAAATATATTAACCATTCGGATGAACGCTTGACTCAAACACGCGCCTAACATTTGTACACGGTTGATATTCAATACATGAGAACGGGTCGCTTTTACGACTCGTTCTTATGTTCAACAGCCCGGCTATGGAACGATATGCCGGCCTCTGTGTTTCCTCCCTCCTTCAACATGGGTCTCTTCAAGACCCAAGTTCACTCCTTTCTTTCCTCAAAAAGACCCTCCGCAAAGCATCCCCAAAGATGACATAAGCCCTGAGGGAAATTATTTCCCTGAAGGCCTCCTGTGTGGAGTTATAAAAAAACATTGAAAAAAAGTTTGGGATTTGTTTTAGATTTTTGGCACTTTGGGTAACTCAGTGAGAGCATGAGTTACCTGAGATATTTTTGTTTAACAAAATCCAACCAGACACTAAAGACTAAAAGTTTTATTGTAAAATAAAATTAAAAAAACTCTTTAGGCCTCTAGTGTAAACTTCCCAAAATGGCGCTTCAGCCCTTTTGCTTTTTTCGGCGGGGATATTAAAGTGTATGAAAAAGTATTTTGTTTTCAGATGTTTATACCCAATTATTATTTTGTTTTATCTAAAGTAGGTACGTTTCTATTACATATGAAATGATTCTTTAGCGTTTCTTTATCCCTACTCCTAACACACGGGTATCATCACGAGTTTGACGGCCTCCGTGGTCTAGTGGTAAGACGCTCGACCATGATTCTAGAGGTTGCGGGTTTGAACCCGGCATCTACAAATAATTTTTATTTAATGTCTCATGACACATTTAATTTATTTAAAAATAGTATATATATAAATATATATGGTATATTTGCATCACGTTCCAGAGTGGTAGATACTCTAAGTATCGCCCTGGTAAAAGAGCACCATTCAGAATTGAAACGTTGCTTGAAATGGTTTTGGCTGTGTTTGGTGACTAGATATGAATAGCCAGGTTCTTTTTAACATTCCTCTTTCCAATCTCCTTCTCCTCCACTATCTTTAAAAAAAACTCAGCCATTAACACACCACGTAAACCGGCAGGACCAAGAGGAGGTGTGGAACGTCTCTCCCTTCGTCCCCGAGGACCCTTGCTACCAGTTCGACTCCTGGCCCGCGGAGTTCTTGGACTGGGAGCACACCGCCTCCAGCCCCTTCCTGGCGAGCTGGACCTACCCGACCGCCGCGGGGGAGGGAGAGGTGCAGTGGAAGATGGACTGGATAGACTATGGCTTCACCGAAGAGAGCCTCCAACCACAGGTAAGCAACTTCCCACCAATCGTGTTCGTTTATTTTCAAAGTGGAAAGTATCACGATTGAGAGTTGTGGACAAGATTTAATGATATTTGTTTGGATTGGGTTTGGTTGTTTCAACCACCTTCATATTTCAGAGGTCACGGGTTTAAGCCCGTCGTACGCAAATATTTTTTACTTAATTAATATGCGCATAATCATAACACATTTAATTCAAAGAAAATAATATATAGTATATTTGTAGCAAGCTTCAGAGTGGTAGATACTCTAAATATCGCTCTGGCGAAAGACCACCATTCAGAATCAAAACGTCTCTTAAAATGGCTTTGGCCGTGTTTGGTGACCATATCTGAATAACCAGGTACTTCCCAACCTTCTTCTTGCCTATCTCCTTTTTCTCCCAATAACCTTCATCCTAACAATACTCGTAAATGCCAATTGTGAATGCCATAGTCTCACTGGCTCCAGACGCTTGGGAGCAATTAGGATTCTTATGCGGTATTCTGTATAGTATATATATTTATATATTTACATGGGACATCATTTTTTTAAATTAGAAAGGTCTCGCTCAACCGCTGATTCGGGAACCGCCAAATTTTGGTTATTTTTTCAACCATTATGTTTGATGGCCTAATCAACGGTTGACCAAACAACCTCGATTTGTGACGATGTCCAATGTGTCGGTCGTTGAAACACCCCGGTCGTGGATGTTTTGGATTTGAAAGAAAATTGACAAAGAAAGGAGTGTCACGAGAATGCACGAGGATGGCAAAAGAAATAAGGGAAGAGAACTGATAAAAGCCGAAGTATTTTATTATTTTTTTAAACTTCTTATATTTCAGACTTTGTCTCCGGGAACAAGGCGCAAATCTGAAGAGGTGAGTTATCTCGAGACAACATCTTTGATTGATTTATACAATGAAAACTTGTTATTAAAAATGGTAGATTTTCGTGAAAATATGACTCTCAATCGGCCAAATGGAGAATATATATATTGAAACGGATAAAAAACCTCTAACTGGAATACCGAATTCATCCACCATTGACCAGAGCTCCCAATATTTCCTCGATTTAGCCCTAGTTGTTTGGACCCCCGTCATATTTGACAGGGTTATCAAATCAACAATCAGCGCCATTGCGCATTTGTGGATGTGCCACAGTAACAGAACTCGTTAACCGCTGATTTTCGACCTTCCAACATTTGGTTCCGTCACATTTGACAACGTCATCAAGTTAACACTCGGCGCCATTGTGAATTTGTGGACGTTTGCCGCACAGTAACAGTACTCGTTAACCGCTGATTTTCACCTTCCAACATTTGGTCCTTTTTTTATGGCTGATGGACGAGGGACCGATAATATTAAGAACAGGGTGAGCGTTATTTGAAGTGGTAAATATAACAAAATAACCCTGTTTGTAGATTTAGTGACGATGTCAAATGTGAGGAGCTTCAAACACCTGAACCTAAGCAGAAAACACTCGCCATTCGTCATTAAGTTCTTTCAAAAAATCATAAAACGGTCCCCGAAACAAGTTTTTTTAAAAACTAGTTTGAATAAAATTACTCCCTTTTTTTCAGCCAACCGATGAAACGTGGGAAATACCAACTAAAACACCTTGCATCGAGGAAACTAGAGGAGAGAGTAGTACAAATGAACCTCTTACACACGTAAGTAGAATTTAAATAAATAAATTGATGCATAGCCTTAAACGTATTTAGATTGATAATGTATATATATACATGTGTACTGTGTACACACAGGCAATTAATCAAACAAAACTGGCTCATGACAAAACAATTCTTTGTATCCCATACAAAACAGATTTTGCAGGGGTGACAAAAAACATTATAATATTAAAGATTAAAACAATTTTTATTTATTTATAATTATGTCTCTTTAAAAAGAGACATAATTATAAATAAATAAAAATTGTTTTAATCTTTAATATTATAATGTTATTAAGAGATAATCGCAAAATTGAATAATAAAAATGAATTAAAAAATCATGTTCTGAATAATAAAAAAAACAGAAGTTTCTTAATATATATGAATATATTTGTCATAAAACCTCTCATTAGTTCTAGTGAAGATTTTAATAAGATTTAATAAAGCGTTACTGTCTTCATGTTCAGAAACATCATTTTCTTTTCAAATAAACTTTTCGAGTATAAAATGCACAGCACCTGGTCACTGATAAACACTTCCACAATATATTTATTTTTATTTTGTTGTAGCCCATTCCATTACATAGAAGACTGTCTAGTACATCTACACACCCAGTGGATGATGAACTCTTGAAAGCCGTTGGAGATCCCGCACAGCTCACGGGGCGACCTCCAGAACAAACAGGAGAAACTACAGGAGAACTTGCGAGAGAACCAGTTAAATGTCCAGTAGTCTATTGTGATCAATCCGGAGCTTCGTTTCCGGGGGAAATTGCAGGGGCACTTGAGATGGACGAGAGTTGGAAAATTGGGAACATGACCGACGTCTTGGTAGAAATCGCGAAGGAACTGGACCAGGCTTCAAAAAAAACTTGGGAAACCGGAGACCAAACAAAAGAATCAGAAGAACAAATGTCGGAGCATGCGGGTGACGTAGCTTGGGATTTTACCGATTTCTTCATATTGCCACCTAACAACGCGGGGGAGTTCTCGAATGAAGAAGCGCAACTTGCCGGCGAGCCCGCGGAACAAGCAGGGGGGGAGCCTGACTGGGAACACAACGATCTTTTGAGATTTCCATCGGCAATCGCAGGGCAACCTGCTAGGAAAGCAACAAAAATCTTAGAAGAACTGCCTCGCGAAATTTCGCCTACTTCAGAATATTCAAACGAAACCGCGGAGGCGCCTGTAGAGGAATCTGCAACCAACAAACTCGCCACGGAACAAGACACGGAGCATTCGAATTCGCAGCAGTTCCCAGAAGGAGAGACTGGAGGCCTTTTGGGAGAACCCGGTTGGAAATTAGCCGATTTGCACATATTCCGGGTGAAAACCAACGAGGAACTTGCGAAGGAGCTTACGAGGAATCATTTAGAGCACACGGGAGCCGAAGCTGCACACGAAACTGAATCAATTGTACCCGCCGATGTGAGTCAAAATCGCTTACAATCGTTTTTTTCTGTACTTACTTACTTTGCAATCTTTTGATATTCGGTATAAAAACATTAAAAATATGTATCGTCGCCGGAAAGGCAAAAGGGTTGAAGCACCATTTTGGCAAATTTACACCAAAGCACTCTATTTTTTAAAATATTAAATTCATTCTATAATTTTAAAAAAAGGTAACTCAGGTAATTCAATGTTTTTACTGAGTTTAAAAAGTAAAAAAAAAATTTTTACTTTTTAAAACTTTAAGTCCTTTGTAAAAGTTTAAAAAAGACTTATTTTTTACAAAAAGCTAAAAAAAGTCCCAAACTTGAGTCAAACCTTCTCCCAAATTGTGAATATATTTTAGATGGCTGAAGGGTCACGAAAGTCCTCATAATCAAACGAGAATCAGAGCATTCGACGCAGAAAATAAAACTGATCAAAACTGCAAATTTAACTCATTTTTTTTATCAGAGTGTCGCTTAAGCCATTTTGCCTTTCCAGTGACGATATACTACAAAGCAACTGAAAGCTTCCTTCAGAACACTAAAAATACAAGCAGAACATTCTAATATTACTTTGTAAAAATACAAGCAGAACATTCTAATATTAATTTATAAAAATACAAGCAGATCATTTTAATATTACTATATAAAAATACAAGTAGAACATTCTAATATTACTATATAAAAATACAAGCAGAACATTCTAATATTGTAACGCGACAAGGCGCGCGGCCCCGAATACTTTCTCGCTTCCGTCTAAAGCACTGTCCCTCTCTAGCAATGGCGAGCTGTGTGGATTCAGGGCCGGACTCCAATTGGGCAATCGCCGACGCAATTCTAGGAATTTCATCTACTACTCCCACTACGTGCTGAAGGCCGCTACCCGCCGGCCTATAAAAGGTGCTGCTCGTCCTTGAAACAACAGAAAGCCAGAAACTAGTCTCAAGGCCTGATACCTGATTGCGCGTTGTTCCCTTGCAGTGAGGTCTTTGAGTACTTAGTCAGATATCCAGAACCTAGTCTGAAGACCTGATACTGATTGCGTGTTTTCCCCCCTCAGTGTGGTATTTGCGTTCTAAGTACAAAATATCTGTAAGCGTTCTATTGAATTGTGCGCCGTCGGCCTTTCAGTTTGTTTTGTTTGTAAAATTTGTTTAAAGTTTTAAATTTATATGGGAAAACCCTTTCAAGTCTCTTTTCATTTATTCTTGTTTAAAATTATAAAATAAATACTACGTCTCTGTACCGAACTCTACTCACTCTTTTAATATAAAAAAATTCTTTCCAGTATAAATTGTCACCAAACGTATGACAACAGAGGAAAAATTGTTATAATATTACTATATAAAAATACAAGCAGAACATTTTAATATTACTAAATAAAAATACAAGCAGAACATTCTATTATTACTATATAAAAATACAAGTAGAACATTCTAATATTAGTATATAAAAATTCAGAGCAACTGATACCGTTTTGAATACTTTATTATAAGCTCAAAATAAAAACTTTTGCATTTCAGAATATAAAATGCGTACTTTCTATGACATGGTCGAATAAAACATATATTTCGATCTACGTGTTGCAGAAAGTCGATGCAACCGTGAGCTCCAAGAAGCCTACACCGAGCTTTGAGGTAATTATTCATAATGTTATTAATTACATAAGTATTAAAATTGGAATAAACTTGAAAGCACTAATGCTTATTTATTATTAAATATATAAATTCTATTAATAAAAATGGAAACCTTAGACATATTCCTAAATAAACGTATAGAATCAACAGTTAAATCATTTGTAGAATTTCTCGTATTAGAAAAGTGAAAAGTGTGTATTTTTGGGTGCAGACCCTTAAAGGTTACAACACGTACCCTGAAGAATATTAGTTTAGGCGAAGATAAAGGATGTATTTTCCCTAGGGTAGTATAATATATAGCCCTATAATGTACTCATTATATATTATTTATATATATTCAGTAAATTTGTTAACGGATCCCATTCAATGTAACGTACGTTTGTATCAGAAAGATGGAGTAAGGTTCAGCCCCTTAAACAAACGTCTCTTATCCTACGAGGTGACCTCTTAAATGTACCAATAAAGGCAAAATAATTTACATGAATATTCTGATTAACGTTTTCACGGGTGTAAGATGTAAAATAATTTTCTCGGTTAACCCGTACACCGTAGTCCTTGAAAGGACTTTTTCAGTCAGATAACTCCACGTAGGCTACCTGGCGATACAGGCCCCGCCCAAACACCCCCTCCTCCACCCCACCACAATCGTCGCCCGTACTTTGTTCTAGACGTAATTAATGATTTTCACATAGGTCTTGACTAGTTGACAACGAAACTCAAGACATAAGGTCTCAGAAGATGGACAGTAGATTTTTCCGAAACGTCGGGAGTTAGAAAGTATTACTAGGGACTACGTTACACGGGTTAATCGACAAAATTTATTTTAGATATATATATACTCACCAGCTTAATACTTAATTTCTAACCTTTATTTCCTACTTTGAGACATTTCACACTTTAAAAAGAGTAGATACCTAGTGAAAATTATAGATTTTGAGTAAACGGTAATTTATTGAAGAACATGTTTTTATGAAAAATTAAAAAAACACTTTTTTCTGTGGATTTTTTATGTTATAATTACAGTCGTTTAAATTGGCCTTTGAGGCGAGTATCGTAAAATAACAGCAATAACCTTTTTGGAATAAATTAGCGCTTCTAATTATATATTTTAAAAGGGAATAATTATATTTCAGACATGATATTTAGCAGCTGTGACTATTTCAGAAAAAAGAGCTAAAAACTTCATATTATTAATAAAAAAATATGAATGATTTTCAACAAAATATAAAACGAAATAACACATAGATAATTAAAAATATTTCTGGGTAAAAAAAATTAGTTTAAATATGACGAAGGGTGTAAAATTTCTTCGAAACCAGATATTCATTCAGTTTTAGAATAATATGTTATGGTCAATTATAATTATTAAAGACATGGCGAGATCAAGTAAATCAAATACTTGAATCGGGTCATGTGAAGAGTCAGAATAACAGAAGAGTATGTATGAGACGATGTATGAATGTAAATGAAGCAAGGGGTCTATGCCAAGACAGAGTTATATGGCGATCCGTCCTCTCTGCCTACGTGATGGTTAGCTAGTTAGTTAGTCAATTATAATTATCTTTACGCCGCAGTCACTTTGTAATATTCATTTTGTATTTTCATAAATATAAGAACACAAGGAAATTACATATGCTTTAAATTACGATATTTTCGAAAATCAGACATGATATTAATTTTTTGGTCATTACGTCATCGTATTATTGTTGAAGCTTTTCCAATTGTATAAAAATGCCTAATCTCTTTGTTAAAGCACTTACCTATTCCGATGGGGCAGCCGGCGGAAGAACCGATGGAACTCGCCGTACCGATGGAGGATTTTTCGGATCCTTTGGAACTCACGAAAGCTGATGACGCGACACTGCAGGTAAAGTTAATGGCCACAAAATCTGCTTCTCCCACTAATGTACGGTATTCAACCCCCTATGTATTTATTAGAATTTTCTGAGTACTACACAAGATTTTCACCTTCTTAAAATCAGGAGTGCAGTATCCCCAATGCGTATACCCACACGTGTTTTACCTTACTTTATTCCATGTACAAGATTTACATTAGCGTTGTGGCCGCTCCGTGCGAACTGCTACAAAGAACTACTTCATTTCGCGGCACTTCAAACTTCGTTCATTTTGCATTGAAAAAATATTTTAATTTATGTTGGTAGTTCCGCTCGCACGATCGCACCATCTATGCTCATTTGTAGTTCTTCGTAAACTTCGATTTTAGTTCTTTGTTCGTTCGAACGATTGTAGTATCGCACCATCCACAGTTCGATTTTAGTTTACTTTATTTGTAGTTATTAGACGTGTTTTGGTGTGTTTTATTTTTTCATGTTTTTTTACATTTGTTTTTTTAAATTTTTGTTGGACTTTGGTGACAGTCGCTTTTAATTTTCTAAAAGAATTACAAACATTGATTTTGTTGCTTGTTTTGCCTGGCGTGGGACACTAGTTTTTCCGAGTGTTGTTTTGATCATAATATAATATTTAATTTATTTTTGTTTTAAAAATAATTGTCCTTTTTTAAACTTGTATAACAATAATAAAATTATTTATTGATAATAATTGTTATACTTTTACATTTCCCTCTTGGATGGTGCTAGTATAGTTTGAAAATCTCATACGGCCGCTTTTGACGGGTTTATATAAAGTTTGGGGGGTACTTCAATTGAAGTGTTCACCGCGAAGGGTTCATTTTAAAGAACTAGCAGTTCCTGAAACTTTCACAAAACTTTGAAGTTTTCTTTAGAGACGGTCGATATCAAAATTGGGTGTACCTGCGGTTCCAGCTACCGGTTATTTATCCAGTTATTTTTGGAACAGTTGCTGGGGCCAGAAAAGTTCTTCCATGAAAATTAATTTATTATATAGGAAAAAAAAATTTCACCGCCAAAAAAATATACTTTCATGGGGGGGGAGTGGTTGCTAGAGATATTTTGAAAGCTGGTTCCTCGTCAAAAAAAATATTTCATGGGAGGTTGCTAGTTATTTCCAAAACAAAAAGAACCAGAACTGGTTCACCGGCTCACCAAAAAACGCACAAATGATATTTTTATTTGCATAAATTAGGAACCAGTTCCAAAAATAACCGGTTCCTCGGAGAAATAATATTGATGGCTCCAGTGATTAGCTTGGAATCGGTTATTTTTATCCGAGATCGATTATCTCTTATTTTTTTATAATAGATTACTTTTTATGTTTATCTATGTTCATTTCCACTGTACAACTATCATTCATTTGTTAAATTATTTGATGTAAATACGTTAATAGCAAGTATTAAACAACTGAATTGTTTAATGTTGCAGGTGACATTCCCTTCATCGCTAATGAATTTGGACAGCGGGCAGATTGACACCGTACAATCGCTGCTTCCGGTGAACCCCGGAAGACCCACGCCAATCTACCGACCGGTTGTACGTATTCAAAGTATTTTACAAATGCAAAGGTATTCTCCACCGAAGAGATGAATCGATAGAACTGTGTAATGAGCGTGTCTGTGCGAGTAAGGTCAATTTTATCTTGTTTGAGTGAAATCTACGAGTCAAAAGGTCTTATGTAAATGAGCTCTATATTTTTATTTCAAATCTGTATAGATCACTTTTCTAATACGAATCGTTCTTTTATGCAAACACAAAATTTTGAAATAATTTCGGATCAATATTTTTCATTTTTAGATTGATCTAGAAGGCGACAACACCGAATTATTCTCCCCACCGGTAAGTAATTATCACTAAAACATGAATGAATACACGATTGAATTTACGAAATACTCTCTGACTATTTATGTTTTGCAGATAAACATTGGATGTGATAACGTCGACATATTGCCTACTGCAGTTCCCGCATCAGTAAGTTATTCTCACAAATGAAAAATTATAAATTGAACAAAAATTCCACCTCCGAGAATCTGTTGAACCGCGATCAACTGCAGGGAAAAACAACTATGCTGACCACTACACCACAAACTATATAATAATTGTGTTGAATTTAGAAATAACCTTAAAGCATTAATGCTTTTGCTTTTTTTTAATACATAAATAATATCAATAATCTAACACTTGAATATGAAACAGAAAAACTCATAAAATAAAAAGACAATGCTCAATGGATAGAGTAGAGGATCCGAGTTCGAGTCTCGGTTGTGACCATTGTCTTTTTATTTTCTGGCTTTTTCTGTTTTATATTTGTGTTCTAGATTAATGACATTATTTAAATACCATATTAATTATACGTACTTAAAATAAGAATTAGGAAGTTTCGAATTTTAGAATTTTACGTACTCACATCACATCACATCCGAAATTATATTGTTTATTATAATGTATGTATATATTAGATGATGTAATGAGAAAAATTGAAGAAATGTTCAGGGGTTACATTTCCAATCCAAAGAAAATCCGACCTGCGGATAGAAGAATATTATTCAATGAATATCGACTTATTTAAGATTTGCTTAACGCAAATTTGTCAGACTTTAGGCCAGTATTAAGTATCACCTCGCATTTCCGATTCCCATCGCTATCTCTATTTCGTTGAGCCAACATTTTGGATAACCTTGTATTTGTATATCGATATAAGTCAGATTTTAACGTTTTAGCTATCAGTAAAAATAGTAGTAGAATTATGGTTTAATTGAGATGTTATGACGTATTGTGTTACCTTCTTCTTATGTCAACACTATACACATACGATATTCCTATATTACGCTACCTTTAGACCTGACTACATCTGTCTTCTTGATGAAATCCGAAAGCTTGTCCGAAACGTCGCCTCGAGAAGGTGCTAGTAGAACGCAGCTGAACCTCCCAAAAAGCTGTTTACTTTTATGTTCAATTTGTGAAACAACTTTGTAAAAATATATTTTCTTTGTTTCCAGCGCCCCCCGGCAAAAGCTCGAAAAAAGCGGCCGTATGTACCGGTAAGTTGAATCAACGAGCATTTTCTTGTGCTTCCATTATAAGCCCAGTCTCTCTATTTCAACTGATATACTCACACATAAGCTTCAGTACCCCACGTAGCTTATAATGACATGCAAACCTCCATTTGAAAAGTACAAAAACGTTAGTCATATTGTTTTACTTCCCTCATACAGAAGAGTTTTTTGCACAGAACCCGTAAAGGAGGTAAATTAATCAGTACAAGATATTTCAATACGATTTTAAAAGAACCAAATTTTTAACTTTATTCCACTATTTTTTATTTACGTCCTGACCGGTCTCACCTTATAACGGGCATCTTCAGATTGGTACAATTTTAAGTAAATCTATGGCATATACGAGGCCTGTTAAAAAAAAAGGCGAATTTTGAATTTTCGCGGGCTGTGTACATTCGATGATCGATTTTTTGTTGTTGTTATGTTGGTACACATATGTTTATCATATGTTAGCATTATCAGCCATTTTGGATTAGTGGTTTGTTTTTGACAACTGGAAAGGTTAGTCACGTTTTTGTGTGTTCTTCGATTTTTTACTTTTGAAAAAAAAGAATACAGAACTTTACGAACATTTTTTTACATAGCCCGCGAAAATTCTAAATTCACCTTTTCTTTTGAACAGGCTATGTATACTATTTAGTGTCCGGAATGGACGCTTATTAAGACGCTCATAGTAAACACCTGTGACTTTGGGTTTTGTTTTCATTGCTGACAGAGGCGGCTTTACAATAACAATAAAAAATACATTTGGGTAGTTTTATTACCTTCTGAGAGACGGATTACATAGGATGCGATAAATGTGTTTGTTGGTTTAAAAAACGAAAAAAAATATACAAAATCTAAAGTTGTCTATATATAGTTATATTTTAATACTATTTTGAAAATATTATTTTTGTATTTATTAGGTTTTAAAGATGCCAGAGCACGAATGGCACTATACCCTAACCTGCCCGACTTTTCCTAAATATAATGGCAAATATGACATTAAGAATAAGGTAAATTAAAAATAATATCGTCGCTGAAAAGGCAAAAGGGCTTAAGCGACACTTTGGTTCAAAATGAGGATAATATGCAGTTTTTTTGTGTCGAATGCTCTGACTTTCGTGGCCCTTCAGAAATCTATAATAAATTCACCATTTGGGAGAAGGCTTGAATCAAGTGACATAAGTTTGGGACTTTTTTAGCTTTTTATCGCTTCAGGTAACTCAGTGAGAGCATTGAGTTACCTGAGATAACTTTTCTTTCAAAAATCCAACCAGGTTCTGAAGACTTTTATTGTAAAACAAAATATTTTTTTAAAGTGCTCTTGTATAAACTTGCCAAAATGGTGCTTCGGCTCTTTTGCCTTTCCGGCGACGGTATTATAATGTTCATGTTTGTTTTGTTAATTTCAAAATAAATGGTTTAGCAAGATCAGACTGAAATGTTATTATTTAATTTCACAAATATGAAATTGATCCATGCTCTATGAGACTGTCACTCACAAATACATTCTCTAGAATAGTATTAGTAAAATGTTAAAGATAGAAAATAGGCATTTTAAAAATGAATTATCTGTAAATCGGTAAAAAATCAATCACGGATAACACTTTAAAAAAAAACTAAATATGTTCAAGTAATTTAAATGTAATGTGTAATGCTAAATACATAAATTCTTTTTAAACCTTACTCCTTCACTCTTTTTAAACGGAAATATGTAAATGCCAACTAAAAAAGTAATTAACATTGAATGTAGCTGGTATAATTGGGCCAGCTATACAAAAACACGAATAATTGTTTAATTATTATTTTTTTTTTTCAGAGAAACCCACGAAGATATCCGCCCGGCTGCGCCACCCGCCCACGCAACACTACGACCACAACATTGAGGGTAAAATACATTAACACTTCATCAAAATTAAGTTAATTAATAAACTTTTAATAAGATCTCTTTTGTTAGAATTGCGATAATTACTATAATTTAACATTTTTAACACTCCCGTCCCGAACGGGGGTTCTAATATTACCCCTAAAGAGAGTTTAGTGTGATATCTTATGTAAACATTACTGAAATATTATAAATACAGTGAAACCTCTCATAACGAGTAATTAGCATAAAGAGCAAAATAGATTGTGAAAAAATTGCTCCCTTAACGAGCGACATTTTTCATAAGGGAAAGTAACATCTTCATGGGATTAGAGGTGGATAACAATGATATTGATAAGCTTGTGGAAGAGCACAGTCAAGAGCTGATTACTTATGGGCTTATGGAGTTGCATTGTGTTTCACAGCAAGAAGTTATGGAGGAGAGTTTGTTAGTGGAGGAGGAGGAGGAGGGAGGAAGTAGCAGAGCAACAATCTTTTGGCGCAACAAGAGAAATGCTGAAAGCATGGGAAACTGTTACGTCGTACATTAAGAAGCATCACCCTAATAAGGAGGTGGCTATGCGTTTTACAAATTTATTTAATGATAATGCTGTGTCATATTTTCACCAAATTTTGAAGCGTAGGCAAAAAATTGTCTCTAGACGCTTTTCTAGTAAAAAAGCATTAATTATTTGTCATAATTAAATTCAAAAACAATAAACTGGTTATTTCGATTTTTTCAATTTGTTTGTGATTATACTTAGAGAGAAGTAAATTCATAATATTTCAGAAATCGTTATCAGAGATATCGCACTATCTTTCGGGGTGACATTAGAACCCCCATTCGGAACAAGAGTGTTAAAGAAGAGAAGTTTTCAGATGAAGCTATGGATTTTGTATAAATACTGGAAGATATTATGACGTTTTATTTTTATTTCAGAGATCCCCGCGAAATGCTGTACCACGCTTCGCCACACCGCCAAAAGAAACAAATGCAACACAACAAAAAGGTAAAAAAAATAAGTGCAATTTTTCGCTAATTGCATAAATACCAAGATATCGCCCAAAACTCTCGTTCGGGGTGACATGGAAACCCCACTCGGAACGGAAGGGTTAAAAAAATGTGGGTTTTCAGATGAAGCTATGTATTTGGTTTATATCCTGAATGATATTACAATGTATTTTATTTATATTTTTCAGAGAGTCACGCGAAATTCTTTACTACGCTCCGCCGCACCTCAAAAAGAAATAACTGCAGCAAAACAGAAGGTACAACATTTTAAGTACAATTTTTGCTAATTGCAGTAATTTTATGGGTGTCAAATAAAATATAAACATTTTTAGTTCATATTTAATCTAAATAGCGAAGTTTTAGTTTTAACAGTCAAAGCAACTTGACCACAGGCAGACAATTCTAAGTACCACAGTGCCAACGGAATCATTGATTATTTAGGCCTCCACACTCAAAAATTGCCCTTAACGTCAGTTTGTAGCATTCTAATACAAGCAATACTACAAATGATTAATATGTAAATTTTTACCAGTAGTTAGGAGAATGTCTAAGGTTTCCAGTTTATTAAAACTTGAAACTTTATTCTTATAAATTCTATGTAAAACATTCTAAAATGACAGTAAAAGGTGCGGTTTGAAAACCATCAAAGGCATTTTCGAACGTTTTTCCAAAAATCAGTACGAATTTCACGAAGAATTAAAAATATATTCGTAAAAAGCATTTACTTTGTGGCTTGCCATATTTATAAATAAAACTGATAAACTTTGTTTAAAACCACTTTTATTTTCAATATCTTGTCGACCGGTTTCGGAAGCACCCTTCCATCTTCAGGATAATATTGAAATTTTAATAATGTCCTGAAGATGGATAAGGGTGGTTCCTTAACACAAAAATTGTCTACAATTTTTTTGAATAAAGTGGTTTTAAACAAAGTGTATCTGTTTTATTTATAAATTAAAATATGACTTTTTAAAATTGTATTCACTGGAAACCTTAGACATTTTCCTAACTACTCGTATATAATTAAAAGGTAAATCATTTAATACAAACACTTTTCTTTATTTTCAGAGGACCAACTATCCAAGAGTGGTTAAGGTATTTTTTTTAACATCCTTTTTTTACTATGGCAAAATAAACAAAACAAAAAATTATATGTGCAAAATGAAGAAAGGGATAAATCAATAAAATCGAGTTTTGAGTTATGTATGCAAAGTATTCCATTAGATATGTATTTACCAAGGAAAAATTAGATGAGTCAGAAAATAAAATAATGTGCTATTATTTTTTGAAAAAGGACATATGACATAATTACATACAAAAAACAAAAGATGGCATTACCCTGAACATCTGCGTTTATTGACTCGTCCCTCTCTTCTTTCGTACACAGAACTGGTTCCAGCCATACTATTTTAAAACTTGAATGGTTCCCGCTAAACGGTGATTCTCGGTCCATTTCAGCGTTTTTTTCAAATCGATACGAGCTGACAAGCATAACAACATGACCGTCATGCTTTACATCATAATTTGATCGAAAATAGAAACGAACCGAGAATCGGCGCTTAACGAGGAACATTTAAACGTAATAAAAACGAAATCGGACCAATCTTCGATTCGATTAAATTTGACGAGGGCTCGGAACACCTCAACTAACACTTGTGTCCGAAACCGGTTACCTTCAAATAGTTTTACGTCGTGTTTACTTGGTAACAGTTTTTAACAAAGTGTCTGTGCTTTTTTTATTATTTAACTAACACATTATATTTGTGATGTATATTATTTTTAGACGACGGCGACCGAAAGAGTTTTGTTGCCACGCGAGATGCAGATATCGGTGAGTAATACAATAAACATTATGGAATTATCACCGTAATATTGTTTTAAATTTTCACGGTCTGGAAGTACCTGGCTTTTCAGATCTGGTCACCAAACACGGCTAAAGCCGTTTCAAGCAACGTTTCGATTCCGAATAGTGATTTTTCATCAGGGCAATACTTTGAGTATCTACCATTCAAATTTTATATTAATTGAATCTGAAACAACACATTCATATTGAATACAAATGATTTTGAACCCGTGACCTCTGGAGTCGTAGTCGAGCGTCCAAGCCACTCGACCAAAACCTGATCTAATCATTTTTGTTTTCTTTTCTGTATCCCTTTTTTCGTATTGTTGGAATTTTATTATTTTTTTAATAAATTAACGGACTAAAGTCCAATTACAAAAAAGAGAAAATGGAAAAAGGGGCAACACAGAAAGAATAGCACATAAATAGTAATAAATTATAAATAGACAAAATAAACACAAGAGAGAACATTCAAGACATAGCCTAGTCAAAGTTTTAGTAGAGTCGTAAAGAATGACAAAAATCATTTAGACTGCTACCAAAAATTTCAAGACCATGGCTTGAGTTAACAAGCCCTGACATTCTGGACAATGAAAAATGATATCCATAATTAATATTGTGATAATTGAGGAACAGCAATTCATTGTTTCTTAGTCTACGGCAAGGAATGTTGAACTGGATAAGTTGCAACAGAGAAGGTGAGTCAATAAAACAATTAATGTACATTTTTTTTCATAAAGGGATTTATCTTAATCTTTTTTCTTTTCTTTGTCTTTTTTGTTTCATATTTTTACTATTTTAATATTGTTTCCATAAATAAATTAATATTTTTTTCCAGGTTGCCAAGCTTCCTCACGATTCTAGAAGGGTAATCTTTTTTCTTAAATTATAATACCTACATAGTCTTTTTTGCAACTTTTTAGTCATGGTGGAATTTAATATGATTATTTCAAATACATTTTTTTTAATTCGCTGTATTTTTTATTAAGATCGAATCGGTTTCAACCTGTTACTATAATCTTCAGACTGGTACATTTATTGCTTAGATTACGCTATTTATACATTTTGGAAGTGTCAGGGGTGAATAACAATAAGTACTGCTTCCGTAACAAATTGGTGATTGGTCCGGTCTTAATAAAAAACAAAGAAAAAGTTTAAAAAAATAATATTATTTATTAAACCATTATAAGTTTTAAGTCTTCCCCCGTACGTCCAAATGTTCACTTGAAATTCAATTAAAAGAAAACCAAAAGGTTATGAACCTGTTCCTAACCATTTGGTTTAACCGTTGATGGCTCTGATATCTTTATTTTTTGATATTGCATGTGATGGGGAAATCTCTTTTTTTTTTTTAACTAATCGGTTTGTAATTTGAATGTTGTACATCTATAAGTTAATTTACGAAACTACATTTATTGTATTCAAATTCAATTAAACTAGTGATTCACTCAATTTGATATTTTATCTTCTTAATTTATAGTTCTCTTTGAATTTTGAAGATGGCAGCACTTTCGTTTGTAGCTAGCACGTGGATGCTTAAATAACGAACTTACGATAGACTTTTTACGGTTTTAATACTGACAGATGTGAGTATATGTTTTTTCAAAATATTGACGTTTTAATAAAAACAAATAATATATGAAATATTAAAATAAATATTTAAATATTAAATGAATATTTATATATAGGTGTCCGGGAGTTCTATCATTATAAGGTGCTTTTCAGGTAAATCGATTTTAATTGTGGGAATGAAAAAAACCTTTTTATTTTGAAAAATATAGTTTTTATCATTTTGTATGGAAAAAAAAAACAAACTTTATTTATTTTAGTAATTGTAGAATTGTGTAGAATCACCTCTAGAAGTTACTGCACTTTACCCTGGACGCCGAACAAAATATTATATGAATAATTGATTTATATATTTTCGTTACTGGCAAGTAACAATAAATTGCATTTATAATTTGTAGCTCCTTGAAGACCTGGAGTCCGCCGCCAAACCTTACCCAGTCGTTGCGACATCGACAGACACTCGGGTAATATTAAAGGCAATATATTTATGTTCATATTTCATAACTTTTCTGAACGATATTTTCTCATTATCAACAAGAAATCAAAACATTTATAGAAAGTGTGAATTATTTTCCTCAAAATAACCCACTTTGCCTCAATTTAAAGAGTTCTTCCGTCAAAGCCTTCGTTCCTCCAATTTTAGCGTTATTTAAAAAAATCTTTATTTCAGGGTAATACTAAACTTTTATTTACAAACTTCATGTTTTTAGACATGAATTAAAATGATGAGCTTCAGATACAATTTATGGTTTTTTTAAACTTTTATGTAGACTAAAATAAGGTTTTTAAACCTGTGGCCTTTTTTATGGTTTAATGTGGGAGTAACATAATATTCACATGAATTCAGACATTTTGGCTGCCATTAGTACCTACGTAGTATTTTTTTCTCCCCATTTCTTTAAAAAATACCTATTCCCTTTCAAAATAATATGTCATTTATTCTATATCAATTGTTCACATATTTTAAACAGACTTTTACAATGACAAAGTTTTAATAAAATTTCGCCTTCCTTACGATTTGAGTTTGTGTAAAGTTTTCATTGTATTTTTGAAAGATAGAAAACATTAAAACAAAGAGAATTAATTGGTCAAAAAAATTAAACCAAACAGTTGATGCAAAATGCAATTACGAAATTTCGTCTCACTTGGTTATATTTTCGACCCCTTGAAATAACATGATTCCATATGACACCGCACTGCTATGCGATAATAAACTCTAACGTAGTTTACTATAGAACCCACTATCGCATGAAATTATAATCAGATAAATTCGTATCAGATAAAACCTTGTTATTCCAAGGGGTAGTTATTTCGTGAAGGGTTTTATTGCTCCCACCGTCCCTCGACTTACAATGAGAATAACTCATTTTAAAAAGAAATTAATTTGATTGCTCAGACATAGGTAAGTCTGGAAGTGAAATAGCTTTTGAATTAGTTTTTTTCAATCGGTCAGTTTATCATTTTTCTGTAACTGGTGTCTTTAATGTCACAATTAATATTTTTTTTAAATGGCTGGGGTTGCGATTCAAACACCCCACGAACCGCAGTGATTGCCTTAGTCTACTCAGTGGCTGAATATAGTGCTCCAGTATGAGCTAGATATGCATACACACTAAAGTTAAAACTGTGCACTATTGCACCGCTCATTGTAAGACGAGAGAAAGTAATCCTCAGGGAGTGCGAAAAGGGCCTTGAATAGTATCATCTCAATTTCAGACGACTTTGAAAACCTTCCGGCTAACCGCCTCACATTCAAAAAACTCTCCCCTAAAGTGAAACTACTTGAAAAATTCCATATAAGGTTTCATTTGCCCTCTCCGGGATTTGAACCGGCCACCAATGGCCCAGAGCCTAGGATTTACCCTCAGAGCAAGAATGTAAATGAAGAAAGAGCCACATATTTTTACCCAACCAATACAAATTTACGATAAATCACTTTCTCCGGGTTTTTACGTCGTAAACCGTGAGAGAGAAAGAGACGAGACAAGTTCTCACATAATATAGCACCACCATTCGGTATGTAAGCATGTTTTCCGCGTCTCCAGCTACTCCGCCACTACGTTTTGTTATGCGACATAACAGGACATAACTCAACGGTTTTTTTAGGTCATATCCTATATATATTTTTTATAACAATACTGTAAAAATGTGGTTGTACAAATCAACAGAAACATTTTGTCGACATGTGCTACGAATAGATGTATAAATACCCTAGCCCTAGCCCTAGACACGCCCGAGTCAGGCAAAAATCATCAATACTAATATTGCTCTGAGGATTTACTACTTTGAAGATAGATAATAACTTAGTTTTTGACGGGTAGATTAGAAGTTTTGTTTTATTCATGACGTGACGTTGATGAATCATCATTTGAGAAAAATTTTTTTAGGACTAATACCGAGTTAAACGAAGAGTGTTTTTATTTCAGATGCTTCCGGAGCTGGTTTCGGCATCTGTCGTGAGTAGTCTTCCTCCTCCATATTTATAACACGATTGTCGTTATTTCAAACACATTAATTTCATTATTATATTTGTTTGTGTTTCAGACGCTGGAGGGGTGTACTAAAGCCACGATAGTTAGTGGCTCATTGAAATCTACGAGAAGGGTAAAATTTTACTATCTTTATTAAAAGTAGTTCACTGTATCAATTCTCCAAGCGTGAGTGACACAATAATGACCATCTCCGACAAGAAAGCGTTGTCTTGCTCATTCCCTCTCTGCCACAACCTACCCCGTTGTTTGAGATAGAACCTCTAACTATCTGATAGTATTAATACGCTAGGCCGTCTTCTGTACATGATTAGTTAGATCAAATTAATGTATGCAAAAACAGTACTGGTAATTTTCGCTCATACGTAAAAAAAAGGAAATTTTATCCCGATTACGCTACTTCACGATTTACTCATTATGTCCCTTTTGAGGCGTGTATCAAGACTAAACTAATAACTTAATTATTATTTATAATTTTGAATAGTGAAATTGTAAAGCCGTCTCTGTCAGCAATAAAACAAAGCCCTAAGTCACAAATGTTCACTATGATATGGACTCAATAAGCGTCCATTTCAGACATTCATAGAATAAATTGCATAGATTTATTAAAAATTGTACCATTCTGAAAGTGCCCGCCATAAGGTGAAACCGCCAGGTCTTAATAAAAAATACTAAAACAGAGTTTAAAAAAATGGTATTATTAAATCATTTTAACTTAATTGTTTTGAATTTCTAATAAATTCGTATAATGCCTACAAAGTGTTAACTTAAATATTGGAAATATACATGTATATATACATACAGGTAAAGAGAATTCACACAGGAAGTCCGGATTGAAATTATTTTCCTCAGAACCTAGGTAATCTTTGAGAATGCATTGTGAAGGGTCTTTTTGGAAGGAATGAGTGAACCTGGGTATTGGAGAGACTCTGCTTATAGAAGCGATAAAAGAACGAGTCGTAGAAACGACCCATTCTTAATGTGTCTAATGTTAACCGAAACGACATGATAGGGAAATTTATCAAACGGACCGCCAGTTTTTGTAGTCAAGTGTTTTTCGACGTGAAACGTTTTCAAAATCTATACCGGGTGTGGGGAAGCAATCACGACCAAATTAGCGACAATTTCCGAAGTGATTTCAAAATTCAATAACTCGTCTAAAAATAGACACGGCGTTGCCATTTTGGTTTCGTAGTTCCGTCATTTCGTTTTCAGGATATTGAATACAAGGTAAAAATAGATGATCTTATCAATTATCAATATATAAAACATATTATAAAAATTCACACATCTAAAGAAATGATATACTATTACATCATACCATGATGCACTGTGCAGCATAATATAGTATTACAATACATCAATTTCTTTAGTACACATAATAGAAACGCCTAATATAAATTATTTCTACTTAGGAGACATTTTTTCAGCATATACTGAATGGTGGTCTTTTACCAGGGCGATACTTAGAGTATTTACCACTCTGGGCGTGCCGCAAATATACTATAAATAATTTTATATTAATCAAATGTGTCATTATATAATAATTGAATAAAAGTTATATGCGCACGCCAGGTTTGAAGCCGCGATCTCTGGATTCGATTGACTATCCGTCTGTAGACGACTGTAGCAATGATACTCCTACGACTGAATGTAATAATGTTTTCCTAATGTTTTGTGTTATTTGTTTAAAGAACTCTGCAAAGCTTCACAGGGATTGGTGCCTGTTGGTAAGTGTATAGTAAAATAATCAATAAAATATTGTATAACTAATTGCAACAATATTTCGGCGCTTAACGGTTTGTTATACCTTGCCCTTTTACTTTTCAGTACACTCCTGTTCTTCATCTGTCCGAACCTGAGGATCAAGTGAGTACATTATCATCTTATCATTGTAGTTATTCAAAAAGTGTTCACCTTTTTTATGTTACCTCCACAGAGGAGGCCTTGGGTGAAATAATTTTCCTCAAGGCCTATGTCATCTTTGGGGATGCTGTGTGGAGGGATACCTAGGATAATTAGAGGGATACCTAGATAAACTAGGAATTAACATCTAATAATAGAAAATATGATCTGTACAGCGCCCTTAAGGTGATTTTTCACGAAAACTGCGCTATACAAATCATCCAAATATTATTATTATACCTGTTATCAAACGAGATAAGGAAGAAAATGTAGGAAGGGATTCGTTAGCATGAAATCGACATCAACTTAGAACGGGTGTTCCGCTCTTGTTCGCTGAGTTTCTCGCAAGTGCATCGGTGAACGGGTCACCAATGCAAATACTCTCAGTATCACCCTGGTGGAATACCATTTCAATGGTATTCCACCAGCTGACTCCTCCAACCAATTCCACCAACTCCAACTCCAACACCAACTCCACCAACTGACTGCTCCAATTCCATCCGAAATCGAAACTTTGCTTAAAATGGCTTTAGCCGTATTTTGTGACCAGAACTAAATAACCAGGTACTTCCCGACCTTCCTCTACCCGATCTCCTTCCCATTCTCACCACAACCTCAAGCCTCACAACAGCATACTTCAACTGGGTATGCCCAGGGCCGGTCCTGCGCAGGCGCAATTGGAGCAGTCCGCTCCAGGCGGCGAGTCGCCAAGGCGCTGATAGTAGCTAATCTCAGTGCTTTATACTCGTATATGATATAAAATTAGAAAACCATACCATTCACGAACGGCAATTAAACTCGTAAGTTCCCGGCCCGACGGCGCGGAACAAAAACACACGCCTCTCGTAGTATACTTGATACGAGTTGGTACCAATCATCTGTTTTAAAAAAATTGCCTGGGTATGCCATAGTCCCACTGGCTCCAGACAGTTGAGACTCTGGTGCGGTATTCACATATGAAAGAAATGCGGGTAATCAATTATTAGTAGTAGACTGGTCGTTTCCAGAAATGCACATTCGTTGTTGGCGAGACTGCAAATGAAATGGACTTGTCAATTGAAGAGGCTTGCCTATGAAACAAACATTTTAATGAAACAGATATGTCAATGAAACAGACATGGCGATGAAACAGACATGTCAATGAAACAGACATATCGATGAAACAGACATGTCAATGAAACAGACATATCGATGAAACAGACATGTCAATGAAACAGACATGTCAATGAAACAGACATGTCAATAAAACAGACATGTCAATGAAACAGACATGTCTATGAAGCAGACATTTCAATGAAACAGACATGTCAATGAAACATACATTTTAATTAAACGGTATTGCTTTGAAAGGGTTGAGAAATAAAACACATTGGTTAGAACATTCCAGAGATAGGTTAGTCGCTACTTATTGGATAATTGACTTTGTGCAGGCACGAGAGTGTGTATTTATTGTATTGCATACGCCCAAGCTTGTAGGAAGAATATACATGGAGAGAAAGCTTAATATTTTCACACAACCAATACGAATTTGCGATAAATCAATTTCTCCGGGTTTTTACATCGTATACCATGAGAGAGAAAGAGACAAGAAAAGTCTTTATATAATATTGCAGCACTTCTAAGTATGTAAGAATGTTCTCCCTCCACGCTAACTTCACATCAGAGAGTCGTATAACTTACGTCAACGGATTTAAATGTTATTTCCTATATTTGTGTTGATTAAAATACTTGCAGTGAGTGGTTAAACAAATAAATCAAACGTGATGGTGATATGTGCTGCGTGTGAATGTTCAAATAAGACCAAAAAAAGCTTTTCGAATTGTGTAAAATCGCCTTATCTCTTTGTTCAAGCCCTTACCTATTCCAATGGGACAGCCGGTGGAAGAGCCATTGGAAGTTGCCGTACCGACGGAGGAACTTTCGGATCCTTTGAAACTTACGGAATCTGATGACGCAAGACTGCAGGAAAAGGTGATAGCCACAAAATCTACTTCTTCCACTAATGTACGATATTCAGCCCCTTCTCGGAGTAAGAATATCTATGGAGAGAGAGCTAATTTATTTTACCCAACCTAAACAAATTTGCGATAAATTACTTTCTTCTGGTTTTTTTTAAATTTTATTTTAATTAATCACTATTTAAACACATCATCACCTTTGTGATAATCTAATTAAACTAACTAACTACCTAACCATCACGCCTTTTCCCCGCAGGGTTAGGCAGAGAGGACAGACCGCCATATAATTCTGTCTTGGCACCCACTCCTTGCTTCATTCACATTCATGCATCGTCTCATACATACTCTTCTATTATTCTGACTCTTCACATGACCCAATTCAAGTATTTGATTTACTTGAATGTGCCATGTCTTCCTCGGGCGTCCTCGACTTCTTCTTCCATTCACTTTTGGATCAAATATTTTTTTCACACTCCTTTCTTCGTTCATTCACTCTACGTGCCCAAACCATCTAAGCGTCCCTTTCTTGATTCTATTCATTACGCACGTATCTGCCTTGCATTCTTTCCGAATATATCATGTATAAAGTTAAGTCGAAAATATTTTTTCCAACTCAAAGTTTCAATTATATGTAGTTATAGCTTAAGTTTTTAGTGGGTAGATTGAGTCTGTATTTAATATAATTTTTTGATGGAGTCGGAGATCGATTTTAAAGTCAAGGAGAGAATAATAAAGAGAGCTTAAGGAAAAGTGAATGGTAGAAAAAGTCGGGTAAGACATGGCGCGATCAAGTAAATCAAATATTTGAATCGGACCATGTCAAAAGTCAGAATAACAGAAAAGTATTTAAAAGACGGTGTATGAATGCGAATGAAACAAGGAGTGTATGCCAAGACAGAGTTGTGTGGTGATCAAATATCTCTGCCTACTCCTGCTACGAAACGGCTTGATTATTAGTTAGTTGGCTAGTTAAATTTTCTCATCCGCTCGACTCCCAAGAATATCGCAATTTCGCTGACTATACATATTATTTTTATCCGTGTTGTTTTGTACAACAATTTTTTTGCAGATTTAAGCTAATTATAACTTCATTATTATTATATTTCATACTTCTTCTTTGTTACTGATTTAAAAAAAAAACACGCTTTTTCTTTGCCAATATTTTTTAAAAATAATTTTCTATGTTATTTTTGCTTTACAATTTCATTTTATATTACTCTGTTAAATTTATAAAGCCAAAATCAGGGCGTAAATAAATAAACAACTTTCAAATATATTTGAAGCTGTACACAATAGTCATCTTAATTATATCCTGTAGAATCTTTACATTTTTAACATTAGTTTCTGTGTGCTTTTAACTAATTCATTTGTTGTTTCTGATACAGGGTGGTACATACGACCCGTACGAGTTTGTGTCAAGCGATTGAACTCATGCGGGGATTCGAAGGGCAAGGCAAGGAGAAAAAACCGACAGAATAAAATGCACACTACATGACACGCCCAGCTGTCTTTCTGATTGTTTAAAATTCACAGAGTTTGACCAACCAATGAATCTACATAAGTGAAAACGATGTACACAATAGATCACATGAAGTGATAAGATATGCATAATCAGCCTCATGAATAAATTGAAAATGGTGGACACAAAGAGATACATTAGGAAAGAGTAAATATAAACACATTTAACTCTTCCATAATGAATTGCACTGTGTTACAATTAGACACATTTTCACACAATTTGTCACAATTCGTCAAATATGAACACAATTAACTCTTCCCTAATGAATCTCATTGTGTCCACCATTAGTTATGTATGGGAAGAGAAAAATATAACAAAGAAAGATAGAATCATTGATTCGCAATAAGCGATAATTAACTTTACACAATTTTCTTTGTGACTTCGTATGTACATACGTGCGAGTATGAATTTTTCAAATTTAAAACTGATGTCAAATTAAATGATCAAATTGAAATGATATACATTTTGAAATCCCTACCTAACTGTAAAGTATTTTAGCTGACATTATTCTGTATTTGAAATGGGTGGATTAAAGCAAGTTTTGGCAAGTTAAGTTACATTTCGTGATTTTTTACGGGTAACAACTATCATATAATAATAAAATAATATTAAAGATTAAAAAATATTGCAAATAAAAGAGTTGAGAAAAATAAGACTGATCATCAAGATATCGATAATAATGAATATTATAATATTCACGTTTGTTTTAACTTGAATTTGTATATGTTTTTCATAACAAGGAATAAATAATAAAGTCTTAAAAATTTGCCTAACAATAGAAGTGTACTTCCGAAATCGGCCAATAATTTTATTAAAATATTGTAATTTAGAACAAACTGATTTGTTTAAATATATTATTATCGAGTTTTGTAATTATTTGTAAGATGTTACTTTGCTGATTGTTTTCATCATTTGTACAATTACTGTTTTACTTAAACGTGTTTTATTTAAGTTTTTTTCCGGAAACATGGTATTCTGTCCTCAAAGTATAGACACTTGTAGTGTGCATACAATGTTAAACTGTATATTATTTTATTTATACCGGGTTCCAACAGATCCACAACAAAGTATAGACACTTGTAGTGTGCATACAATGTTACTATGTTAAACTGTATATTATTTTATTTATATCGGGTTCCAACAGATCCACAACAAAGTATAGACACTTGTAGTGTGCATACAATGTTACTATGTTAAACTGTATATTATTTTATTTATATCGGGTTCCAACAGATCCACAACAAAGTATAGACACTTGTAGTGTGCATACAATGTTACTATGTTAAACTGTATATTATTTTATTTATATCGGGTTCCAACAGATCCACAACAAAGTATAGACACTTGTAGTGTGCATACAATGTTACTATGTTAAACTGTATATTATTTTATTTATACCGGGTTCCAACAGATCCACAACAATCCAGTTATAAAAAACGCAGTTATTTTACTCTTTTATTTTTAATAAAATATGTTCAAGGGATGCATTAAATATAAACGTAGGATCATTCCAACTTGTGTTAAATATAGTGTTACCAGATAAAATCCTTAATGAACACCAAGTCTTAGTCTTTATTAAATTTCCAGATTCTGTTTTATTTTTAAATCCATCTTTTAAAACTTCATCCTTGAGACGAGAAATTCAAAATAGTCACAAAAGAGAGAGATTGTTTTAAATACTGGAACCATTGTAATGCAAACAATTTGAACATAATATGTATCTATGAAATTGACGTCCATACGAAATAGACATCTTGATTGGCAGAAGGTTTTTCTTTCGGCGCATGGTATAATTCATTATTTCCATGAAACAAATGTCAATAAATATTGGGAAATATTTTTTTATGGTCTCTAGACATAGGAATATGCCAAATATTATGTTGAACTCCTCCCAAAATGTAAATTGTATAGTTTCAACTTATTCGAGCTTTATAAAAAAAATCTAATTGAATAATTAAAATGGCATAAAAAAATTGGGTGCTTTCTCGTGTGATTATTATTACAATAGGTGTATTGACCAAGAGATTCCAGAAAAACTACGAATTTTTCACAATACCCAGATTGACTATTCGAGACATTTTTATTAATAGAAATTTTGTGTTTCATAGCAATGCTTTGAATATTTCTTTTATAGCATTGCTTAATTCAATTTTTGTGACAGAGAGCGTTAAACAAAAACATTTTTTTTTACTTTTCACTGGTAAGCAATAATATCTAATAAACATTCCACTGTTAAACAATGATATCGTCTACCTTTCTACCTAAAATACCTTTCATGCGGTCAACTTTACAAAAACGTGTTAAATATGACATTGCGTAGAGTTTCAATTTGTACTGCATGTTTCAATATTTTTATTTGTGAAAATACATTGTTGCATCTAAAACTACAAAGCGTATTTTTGATGTCTCAAAAATCAATCTGTAACTCTCAAAAATAAGTTTTTAATTTTCTCCTGAACAATTACGTTTTTGACACATGGGAGGTTTTTTCACGTTGACAACGATATATAACAAACTTCCGCTGTTAAGCAAAGATATGTAACAAAATTTCCACTGCTAAGTTATGATATGTAAAAACAACTTTCCACTTCTAAACAATGATTTCAAACAAAGTTTTCATTCTATTTAAGTACAGAACTGAAAAAAAATCCGATCTCTTATTACAAATTCATTTGCTCCATAAATACAAGTTTTACATTATGGGAACGAAATAATGAATTTCTTCACAAACTGTACGGAAAATCTACACGAAATGTATGAAAAGCATATTATTCGGGCACAAATTATAAAAGTAACAAAAAAAAGAAAAAGTTTCAATGTACAGCAGTTAAAAGAAGTATTGTCATTATATAAAGTAACTTAGCAGCAAAAAAAGGAAATTGTTGAATTTCCCTGCCCAGCGAGGCGTCCTTCGCACGAAGGGGCGAATTGCTACTTTAGTTGGCCAAACACATTTGCGATTAAAAAAGTTGAGTGACTAATATAGTGTTACATCGCTATGGCATATTTTTTTTTTTTTATGTTTTAAACCCCACAGAACAATTTATTGCAACCCCACAAATGTAAACGTATGTTTTAGTGAGTTGTATTTTCTTCCTAATACATTACTGCCTAGTGAATTAATGCCGTTAAAAGTTGTAAGAAATTGAGTTAAATATCTGAATAACACAGTTAATATACCTAACCCGGCGCTAATCGCGCTGAGTCACATTGACCCGAGGTGATTTCAAACGGTCATATATTTTTTTACGGCCACCGGACAATTGAAGGTGTGTACAGCTGGAGATAGCCTAACAGCTTCCCTCTTTTTTTCTTTTTATAGTGAATGCCACACAAGAGTCCCAACTGTTCCCAACCATGTAGAGCCAGTGGGACTACACATACCCAATTGGGGTATGTTGTGAGGCTGTAGATAATGGGGAGGGGAAGGAGATGAGAAAGAGGAAGGTCGGGAAGTACTACCCGAACCAAAGGATAAAAAAAAACTCATAATTGTAATGCATGCCAAATTAACATAATGTCCAGAGCATTTGATTCCGTTTTGCAAAAATTGAAATAGTTCCATATCTCTGAATGAGTTAACTGAAGATTGATTTCATGTTATAATGTTGATAAGGAGTTTGTATGTTATATTTTTTAGTGGATTCAATTATTGATTCCTATTAATATTTAGAATACGAAAGTTGGTGTTGATTTTGTTATTGAAAAAGTTAATAAATGATTCATAAAATTTATTGGCATTTTCGTGATTTTATCTTGTGTACAAATAACATTTATTTACTTAATACGGGTGTGTATTAAAATTAGGCATTTGAGTTGTAGTTTGTGAAAACTTACTGACAAATCCGGGTCATGATGAGCCGGTGTCATTAAAAACCTTTTTTCGTTTATTGGCACCGGGTTTTTTATTACTTTTTATTATAGTTATAGCCAATTGGCTACTTTAAGACAGAAGGGAGACAATTCTCTGAGGTTTAGATGTGACGGGATTTCATATTAATTTTTTTGTCCGAGGTACGAGAACACCTTTTGATAACTGGCTGTGCTGGTTTTTGGAACAGAAGGATCTGTCTGCTTTCAATTCGTGAGTCGTTGTTTCCGATACATAAATTAATAGGATAGCAGTGCTGCAGAGACGTAGACGAAGGGCATGGGTGCTGTATTTTATGGGAGAACCATGTTTTTTCAGATACAGTATTATCCTTCCACATAATTTATTGGGAAAAGCCGTATTTTTGTCCAGCTAAAGTTGCTGTTCTAAGGTGTGTGCCTCTGTCCGCCTGAAGCCGCACCGCACAGAGGAGCATTTTCCCCCGATTTTCGGACAAACATATTTTTGACGTTTTATGCAGTGAAAAATTATTCGATAAAGATTTTCAGGTAGCATTTTTTAAATTGTATTTAAATAAATTGAAAATAATTCGTATGGGAGAGGGGGACTACAGAAACACAAAGTCTGTAAAATACCTAGGTAAAGTTTTTTTAAAATAATTCAGCACCACAATTGAACTACATCATTTTATCCAAAGATTGCAAAAAAAAAATTTTTCAAAGCAGCAGTAAAATCCTAAAAAATATTCCGAATACCATCATTTTGTGATGATTAAGTGCCGGAAAACAAAATGGCGCGCATATGTGCGTCATTTAAAAGAAATCTTATCAAGAATAATGAAAGTCAACTGTACCATCAAATGATAAATGAACTGGGCTTAACTCTTACAGACTAGTAATGAAGATGTTATTGCAAAAAAAGTTGTCGCCCAAATATGCTTGGACAGAAATAAAACTATTTCGACTATGATTTCAAAACCAAATGTTCTTAATTTAAGTACACACCTTGTACTAGAACATCCATAATGTTTTTTTTTTGTATAATGAAACACCATTGATCAGCGCCGAGAGAAAAGACAAGCGAATCACACAACGGCTAAGTTCAGACCGATTGCCGGCAGTTATAAAAAAGGGTGGGAGGGAGGTATTTTTAAATAACATACGTTATGTGATAAGTATGATGACTTACGAGCTTTCAGAAAACTTTTTTTTTTAATTATTGTTAAATTTTAAATAAAATTATCCTTGTTTTGACACCACTTTATTAGAAACATATACCAACCGGTTCAGGTAGAGCCGAAACCGGTTGGTATATGTATCTAATAAAGTGTTGTCAAAATAAAGATACTTTTATTTAAAATTTAATTATGTCTTACCACAAAGTGAGTGCTTCATGTCAAAAAAAAATAAAAAAATGTTTTTGATTTATGGCCAACTTGCTTCGTATTTACGCTTGCTGTGCGCCGGTCCAGTGACCTTCGGTCCGCTCACACTTCGCAGAACTATGTGGGACGAAGAGTTCCGCTAATTTATGTTGCCGAGAACTTTTCTCATTTTCCAAGAGGTCTTTGAATTTGCAACATAATTAATTCCGATTCAACTTTCTCGGATTCACATTCCCCACAGTGAGATTTACCAAAATGATTAAATATTATGTTTGATTTACGTAAGTAAGTAAGAAGCAAGAAAGATAATTAACTAACCCCGCAGGGGTAGGCAGAGAGGATGGACCGCCATAAAACTCTGTCTTGGCACACAATCCTTGCTTCATTCACATTCGTACATCGTCTCATATATACTCTTCTGTTATGTTGACTCTTAACATGGCCTGATTCAAGTATTTGATTCACTTGATCGTACATGGCACAATGGTTTTTAAATTTTTTTTTTTTATAGTAACACCGCACAAGAATTCTAAGCTCCCAACCTTCTAGAGCCAGTGGGACTATGGCGTCCTCAATTAGGGTATGCTGTGAGGCTGAAAGTAGTGGTGAGGGGAAGGAGATGGGGAAGGGGAAGGTTGGAAAGTACTTGACTAGTCAGATCCGGTCACCAAACACGGCTAAAGCCATTTCAAGCAACGTTTCGATTCTGAATGGTGGTCTTTCACCAGGGCGATACTTAAAGTATATACCACTCTAAATATACCATATATTATTTTTTATATTAATTAAATGTGTTATGACACATATTGATCAAATGAAAATTATTTGGGCACGCCGGGCTTGAACCCGCGACCTCTAGATTCGTAGTCGATCGTCTTACCACTTGACCATTGAGGCCGTCTTCCTCGGGCGTCCCCGATTTATTCCATTCACTTTCACATCATTTATTATTTTCACTCTCTTTTCTTCGTTTATTCGCTCTACATGCCCAAACTATCATCAACATCAGTCTTGCGTTCTTTGTTAATTAAAGTATGCCTAAATAGACCCACGTTGGAATGTGATGACTTTGCTAGAAATTCTGATTGGTAGGAGCCAGTAGGGCTACGGCTTCTTCAAATCGGTGAATTGTAAGGATGAGTAGAAAGTTAGGGGGTAGATGGCTAATCTCACCCACCAGCCTAGTTCTAAGTGAAATATCTACCATATCTCAGCTTGGAAAACTTATTATGATGGCTGGCACAGCTCTCAGTAATTCCTCTGAAATATTATTTTGAAGTTTTCACCACCATATTTTTTTTACTAAGCGACGAATCGCCTCTAGATATCGACCGTGCTTAGTTCAAAGGTGTTTGAACGTTACCGAGTAAAATAATCGCCCCCGCTAACAACCGATTCTCGGCCCGTTTCAGCATTTGAACAAATTATAATCAAGCGTAAAGCATGACAATGTCCTTGCAAAAAAATGTACAACAACGCCTTTGACCTAAACTCAGTCGATATAATATATTTTTTTATTAAATCCATATACTGTTTTTTTTACTACAAATTCAGAGAGCCCGTTATGAAATTTGCTCTCACGCCCTAAAATCAAACAATAAAAAACATTAATAATTTGTATTTTTGTTGAAAGCAATCGCTTTGTAGTTTTACATATTTAATGAAAATTAAATAATAACTTTGTATAAGACCACAGATTTAATTTGAATTTTTGTGACTGACTAGTTTCGCTTAGCCTAAGCATCATCAGGACGATAGTAATAATCAGTTTAATTTGTGCAGTAGTCTAATATTAGGTAAGTTTCCCAAAAAACTCGTACAATTTCTCATTATTCTTTTATCACCTTCTAAGTTGACGTTTGGTCTCTATAATTTCATATTATCTTTCTCTTTCTGTAAAGAAAATTAATTAAATTGTTTAAATGTTGATTTTTTTGTTTTCTTACTGTTCTTTCATTTTATTTTGTATTTAGATTCTTTTATATATGACCACACACTGTGTTTTGTTGTTTAGTTTGATTTTTTACCCTGATGATGTTTAGGCTAAGCGAAACCAAAATGAAAATTAAATATGTGGTCTTATGCAAAGTTATTATTTCATTTTCATTATTAACAATTTAAATAAATACTGACTATTATTTTTCTTATATCATCTTCTCTGAGTGCAAAACTGTATCGTTTTCCAAAAAAGACATTAAAAAAGTGTTTATCTGAGTTGACCTGTCAGGCAAGTATCCTTCGGTATATTATCTCTGTACATAATGTATGCTATAGATTATATGTAGTTAGTAATAAGATAAGCCTAGCAATTAAAAACTGTACAGCGCTGTCGGGGTAATTTTTCAAAAAACGTCATTGGATTTAATCTTTAACTCGACTCCGCCAGGGCGCGCCGTTTGAAATAATGGTGATTATGACGATAAGCCAGCACGTTCATAACTCTCGTTGGCAGCAGCCAACCGCCTGAGCGTAATTAGAGCATTTGAATACGGCGACGGCCGGGGGCAAGCCTCCTAAAAGCTCACAAATCTCCCCGACACTGGCGGGCTTTAAAACTGCGAGCGGATCCTTTCAAATTGTAACTGTTCAACACTTACGCAAGTATGACACCTTTAATCTTATGGTAATTACAAAAGCTGTCTTACAATACAATATGTAAATTACAAGACATAACCTAACGCTCAGAGCGATAATATACAGGAGGAAGCGCTTACGAAGTCAGCATTAATGATTTTTGCCTGACTCGGGCGTGGCTAGGACTAGGGCTAGGGTATTTATACATCCATTCATAGCACACGTCGACATAATGCTAACCACTTTTTCACAGTATTGTTATAAACGAAAATATAGGATATAACCTAACAATCCGTTGAGTTATATTCTGTTATATCGCATAACAAAACGTAGTGGGAGGAGTCGTCGGAGACGACGGAGACGGAAAACACGCTTACATACCGAATGGTGGTTTTATATTATGTGAGAACTTGTTTTGTCTCTTTCTCTCACACGGTTTACGATATAATTAAATATATAACCAGTGGTAAATACCAAATGCAATTTATTTAAAAAAAATCAATAATAATACATTTGAAAGTATAGAAGAGAAAAAAATACCATTGTGTGGTAGACTCGTATGTTTCAGTGAAGTATTTATGAAGTGTGTTATTTTTTATTGACTATTACAATAAAAACCTAGGTATATTAAAGTCTGGCTGAAAGAGGTCGGTGAAATAACCTTAAAAGCAGCACTTAAAGTGACATAGAAGACGCCCCGAATCAGGTGACATAGAATTAAAGGACCCCCTAGTGAGAAAGACTAAGGAAAAACAAACAAATATTGTAAAAACTATAATTTAATAATTATGCCTTTTTGTAAACTTACTGCATTCTGTAAACTTTTTTAATACTTGCATCATATTTTGTATTTGCACACACTCATTTAAATAGTAACTTAAATAAAATAAAATAGGTAAATAATCGCTCTCGATTATTACTAGGGTGGATTAACTGCAAATAATCTACCACCCTCCTTGATTATAGTAATTTAGCAGGTCGGATGTTTAAACAGCGATACTTGTGATGACAGCCTGGTGTTGCTACTTGTCCACCCTTTTCCTTCCACGTGGTCACAACATTGACAGTCTCATTAATAACAGAGCGGTAATCAATAATGCACAAAGGGATGTGCAGCACTGCACATGGACAAAGGCATAGACGCCACCAGATCCGTATTTCACTCGGTGCAATGCAATCAGAGGCGTGCACTTCATACAAGCACATAATCACTGCCTATCCTGCCTTACTTGCATAAGTATATAAATTATAATGGATTACATAATACGAAATTATAAAATGTTCAAATCATTCCACGGCCGCCAGCCACCGACCGTCCTACTATAACGTGTCAAAAGCAGTAAATACATATGACCAAACGCCGCCAACCTGAGAATAGATCATTCTATGTTCACTAGACTACACAAAATATGTATTCTGTGAGCTGTGTGCGCGTTCAAGTGGCTCGTTTGTGTTGGAATCTTTGTAAATGCAGTGGTTTTAGAGTACAAATGCAATAATAATCTGTGACACCTGTTGGTACCTATCTCTACTATCAATTAATCCGCTGTTTTTCCTACCGCCCACCCCGATCGAAAACTTTGTGCAAGCTACTGAATGCAACCGTTGCTTTATTCCATGCGTAGGCAATATGAACGCCTAAAGACCCTGTTGTAAGGCTGAAGGAAGTTGGCAGGGAGAGAAATGAAAAGGGCGATAAATACCTGACTTTTTAGACCCGGACACAAAATACGACCAAAGAATTTTCAAGCAGCCATCCGTTTCAAACTGGTGCAATACTAAAATTATTGTTTTTTTAATATTTTTTATACTTAACACCGCACAAGAGTCCCAACTGCTCTCAACCGTCTAGAGTCAATGAAAATATAGCATCCTCAATCGGGGTAAGTTGTAAGGCTAAATGTAGCGGGGAAGGAGGAGATGGGGAAGAGCAAGGTTGGGAATTACCTAGATCTGGTCACCAAACGCGACTGAAGCCATTTCAAGCAACGGTTCGATTCTGAATAGGGGCCTTTTACCAGGGCGATACTTAGAGTATCTACCACTTTTCAAACGTATTGTACGAGATCTGGTTTTGATTGAATAACACAAGGGTGCTATCGAAAATGAAATTCAAATCAATACAACTTAAATTCAAAGTGCCGGCATAATTTGAAAAGTATTGTGATATGATTTTGAACACTAGTTTGTGTACTATTTCGTTGTATTGAAATATGCCACAACCCAGTGCCAAGCGGATCGCAGATCAAGCGTGGTATTGACCAAACGTCGGCTTCATCCGACGCCGACGACGACGCCGACGCCGACGGCGACGGCGCCCCTGCCTCCCCCTAGCCTCAACTCCAGCTCTACGTCGCATTATTCCTTCCCACTTTTATCAATTATAAAATGCCGCCATTGAAAACGCCTGTTATAATAATTTGATCAACGATAAACGGGTGTGTTAGACAGCCTTTGTTGCGGAGAATTAACTTCATAGACGGAATCCGGAAGTTCTAAACCCAACGTGGGCGCACTTAAAATTTTTTTTTTTCTTTTCTTATACAGACTTCACTTAGGTTGATTTAATTCTCGGCCCGGTTAAGCTTTTGGTCAAATTATCAAAAGCTGAAGAGCAACAACTTCAACAACAAACAAACAAGTCAACAACTCAAAAGTTCCGAAGCAGATGAAACTTTTTAACGTTACTTTTTATTACTATGTCATATCGCTGTGCTGCTTCAATACTATAACAAGAAGAAAAAAAAAAACTTGTTGGTGTTTTCTGAATTTTTATAACACAAGTACTCGAAAAACACCCATAATTAAAAAAAATGACTTGTAATAATATTTTTTTTAATATACTTTTTATATAAATACCGCACAAGAGTCTCAACTGCTCCCAACCGTCTAGAGCCAGTGAGACTATGGCATCCCCAAATAGGACATGTTGCGAGGTTAACGGTAGTGGGAAGGGGAAGGAGATTGGAAGGAGGAAGGTTGGGAAGTACCTGGCTATTCAGATCTGGTGACCAAACACGGCTGAAGCCATTTCAAGCAACGTTTCGATTCTGAATGGTGGTCATTCACTAGGGTGATACTTGGAATAACTACCACTATGGAACATGCCGCAAATATACTTTTTATTATTTTTATATGAATTAAATGTATTATGACACATATTATTTAAATAACATTTATTGGCGCACGCCGGGTTTGAACCCGCGACCTTTGGATTTGAGTATTGAACTAGCACAGCGATATATTTATTAAAACAAATAAAAAACTCATAAGAAACAATCACTTTCTGATGATTTAATAAAAGTTTTTTTTTAAACCTTACTCCACGATTTTTCTTAAGACCCGACCGGTTTCACTTTATGACGGCCATCTTCAGACTAGTACAATTTAAAGTAAGCCTATGGTATATAAAATATTAATGCCCGAAATGGACGCTTATCGAGTCTATATAATAGTAAACATCTGTGACCTAGGGTTTTGTTTATTGCTGACAGAGGCAGCTTTACAATTGTACTCAACCATATTAAATTACCCGACATAATGTGAAACCGGTCTGGTCGTAATAAATGATAATAGAACAAAGTTTGTAAAAATCTTGTTATCAAAACATTATAATGGAGTTCCACCCAAAACATTTTCAAAATTAGAAATCAATTTGTGCTAATAGCAATTTATTTGCAATTAGCGCTTTGTTTCAAACCAAGATTTTTTTATGTTTTAACGCCAACCGGTTTCGTTTAGATCAAGCTTCGCCAAGGCAAATCTTCCAACTACCAGTTTACCAGAAACCGTGGTTTAAAACAAAGTATTCTTATATTTTAATTTTTTAAATATATATATTTATATATTATCACTGAAAAGGTAAGCCAATAGAAGTGTGGCCTATACTGATTCAAAAGAAAACCAATCTCACTAATTAACATAAAAACCCTTCGACTCCTAGACCCCATATAGGTCAATTAAATTGCAAAAATGCTGAAAAAAATCATCAATTTCACTAGAAGTAAGGAAAAAGTGTGTTAACCTCTAGTACACGAAACGTCCACAATACACCTCTATCGGTTTATTTTTACAGTGAGTATGTCCCTCAGAGTAACGATATAAGGAGGTATAGCTAATATTTTTACCCAACCTATACAAATTTGCGATAAATCACTTTCTCCGGTTTTTTACGTCGTATACAATGAGAGAGAAAGAGAGAAGAAAAGTCTTCACATAATATCGCAACACTTATAAATATGTAAGAACATTCTCCGTTCGCGCTAACTTTACGTCATCGAGTCGCATAACTTACGTCAACGAATTTTGAGGTTATTTCCTATATTTGTGTTGATTAAAAAACTTGCAGTGGTTATACAAATAATTCAAACATGATTGTGATATGTGCTATGCGTGAATGTTCAAAAGAGACCAAACAAAGATTATAAAACATAACTTTTCAGAGGTATTTCAACAGTTTTAAATATTTTTGACCGAACTTTAGAATTTCTACATTTTTAATGATATAAAGACATAAAATCAACAAAAAGATTTGAGCAAACCTTCTGTTATTGGTGTGTGTGTGTGATTTTTTAACTTCGTAAATCATTTTAATGGTGTATTGATATTGTTTTGTTTAATGTGCTCAAATATGTTGGTTAAAAATGTCCGAATTCCATGTGTGCGGTAACTAATAGGCTATCCGACATTCTTTAATCTATCTTTGTCTCTTTCTATCGAGTCAGTATACAGTTGACAATTCTGACTACACTGTTTCACAAAGGTACCTCCAAGGTATGTCCTATATACCTACCTAGCCATGTTTTCAAATTACATTACTTGAATTAACCAGTCACGGAGGGACGCAATATGAAAAGTTGATAAAGAAAAATACAAAGCGGGATAAAAAATGTCATTACAGCGTTAGGTACGTCCTCAGGTGAGGTTTGCCGCGGGCTAAGCCGGGCAAGCACTGCGCAAATCCCCGCGGGGACGGAGGACTTTATCTGTTTGTCATTGGGATTCAGTCCTCGTCTCGCCTTATTTCGTAATTATAAAATTACTGAAGTAGAACTGGCCCAAAAGTAAATATCTTAAGAACGGAGAGCTTTCCTTGTACGGAATACACCTTTTTACATCATTTACTTATTCATTATACTGGCTTTTTACGAATTGTATACACCTGAGTGAGAATAATCCAATTATGAGAACCCTGTTAAAAAAAACCTTCACAATGAATATTACATTTTGCAGAGTTGCAGATGAGATGGTAGTGAGACTATGGCATCCCCGATTGGGGTATGTTGTGAGGTTGAACGTAGTGGGGAAGGAGACGAGGAAGAAGAAGGTCGGGAAGTACCTGGCTATTTATATCTAATCACCAAAAAAGGCTAAAGCCATTTTAAGCAACGTTTCTATTTTGAATGGTGGTCTTTCACCAGGGCGATACTTGAGAGTATCTACCACTTTGAAACGTGCCATAAATATACCATGTATTATTTTATATGAATTAAATGTAAAATAACACATACATACAAGATTATACAAATTTGAACCCGCGACCTCTGGATTCGTAGTCGAGTGTCTTAACCACTCGACTACGCAGGCCAAGATGGGTTTCAAAGCGCTAACGACTAGTACGCGTTTTCCAGTTCTTTTTACATTCAAAGCGCCACCGACTAGTACGCGTTTTTTTGGCGAGGAACCAGTTCCAGTTCTTGTCACTTTCAAAGCCCTACTGACTAGTACGTGATTTTGTTGGCGAGGAACCAGTTCCAGTTCTTTTCCATTTCAATTCCCTACCGACTAGTGCGAGTTCGACTTAAATTGAAGTGTTCATTTTAAAGAACTAGCAGTTCGTGAAGCATTCACATTACATTGAAGTTTTTCCCAACGCTAGTATGTACGGTTGGCTAAAGTCAATTCGACTACTTTTGACATGAAATCGGATCCGGATTCCATCACAAAATTGCTAATAGCGTTGGGAAAAACTTCAATGTTTTGTGAATGCTTCACGAATTGTTAGTTCTTTAAAATGAACCCTTCGAAGTGAACAATTTTTAATGCCTTCGCAACTGTACTGCTGCAAATTGAAGTACTTCTTTCAATGATATGAATGAACGCTAAAATGAACTACCGACAAAAATTGAAGTATTTTTTCAATGAAATGAAGTTAATCAAATGAATGAAAGCTAAAATGAACTACCAACTTCAATGAAAGTATTTGTTCAATGAAATGAAGTTAATGAAATGAATGAAGGCTAAAACGAACTACCACCTTCAATTGAAATATTTGTTCAATGAAATGAAGTTATTGAAATGAATGAAGGCTTAAATGAACTACCACTTTCAATTGAAATATTTGTTCAATGAAATGAAGTTATTGAAATGAATGAACGCTAAAATGAACTACCGACAAAAATTGAAGTATTGTTTCAATGAAATGAAGTTAATCAAATGAATGAAAGCTAAAATGAACTACCAACTTCAATGAAAGTATTTGTTCAATGAAATGAAGTTAATGAAATGAATGAAGGCTAAAACGAACTACCACCTTCAATTGAAATATTTGTTCAATGAAATGAAGTTATTGAAATGAATGAACGCTAAAATGAACTACCGACTTCAATTGAAGTATTTGTTCAATGAACAATGAATGAAGTCTGAACTGTTGCCAAAAGAAGTAGTTCTTTGAAGTAGTTCTTTCAAAGCGGTCACAACGCTAATTGACATTTTTTCGAGTCTCCCCCCACGCATAAAAAACACGCCGACTGACGCAGTCACCATTTTAATTTATCAGTTTTAAAAGACTTATGTGTAATAACACCAGTTAATTCTAAGAGTACACATCACGTTGTAACTTTTGACATCGTCGCTGGAAAGGCAAAGGGGCTGAAGCGACACTTTGGTCGAAAATGAGTAAAACATGCCGTTTTGGTCAGTTTATTTTTATGCATCGAATGCTCTGACACTCGTTTGATTCTGAAGACCTTTGTGGCCCTACAGTCATCTAAAATATATTTACCATTTGGAAGAAGGCTTGACTCAAGCGACACAAGTTTGGGACTTTTTGTCGCTTCGGATAACTCAGTGAGAGAATTGAAATACCCGAGTTAACTTTACTTTCCAAAATGCAACCAGGTACAGAAGACATGATTTTTTTAAAAATTATTTTACTAACGCCTTGAAGGCTTTTAAATATAATACATTTTAGTTATATAAAGAGTAAAATTAATGAGAAGAATATCATATAAAAGATAAAAGCAAGAGTTAAAAAAAAAGTTAGTATGCACAACGCAAGTATATAAATATAGCGAAGATTTTAATTTTACGTTTTAGTTATATTATCATAGTAGATTTCACAATAGAGTGTAATCCGAACATCAGCCGACGGCCTGCATGGTCGAGTGGTAAGACGCTCGACTAAGAATCCAAAGGTCGCGGGCTCAAACCCGGCAATAAAATTTAATTAATTATTATATGATTAATTAATTTTTAAAAATAGTATGTTTGCGGCACGTTTCAGAGTGGTAGATACCCTAAGTATCACACTGGAGAAAGACCACCATTCAAAATCGAAACTTTGCTTGAAACGGTTTTAGCCGTGTTTGGTGACCAGATCTGAATAGCCGGGAACTTCCCAACCTTCCTCTTCCCCATCTCCCTCCCCTCCCCACAACATTCAGCCTCACAACATACCCCAATTGGGGATGTCATAGTCTCGCTGGCTCTAGACGGTTTGGAGCAGTTGAGACTCTTGTGCGGTATTCACAATAAAAAAAATATATATTATAATAGAAGTAGAGAATAGAAGTTACTTAATAAAGTGTAAGTATGTTATTGCAGCGTAATGTAGTAAACGAAAAAAAACTTCAAAGTACTCCCGCGTAAACTTCCCAAAATGGCGCTTCAGCCCTTTTGCCTTTCCGGCGACGATTTATTATGAACCTTCAAGTATGTGTTGTATATCTAAAATTAATAATATCCCCCTGGGACAGGTTCAATTTTACAGCTGATTCGGTTGATATTACCGGATCTCATATTAATATCTAATTTCAGATGGAAATAATTACGAATGAATTCAATGACGTCACCACCTACCATATATGTGGTATGAGGCACAATCGTAATAAATTTGATTTAATTTGTGTCATATTTAAAAAAAAACTTTTTTATAGTGAATACCGCACAACAGTCCCGATTACTCCCGACCGTCTGGAGCCAGTGGGACTATGGCATCCCCAATCGAAGTATGTTGGAAGGTTAAAGGTGATGGGAGGGGAGAAGGTTGGGAGTACCTATTTATATTTGGTCACCAAACATGGCTAAAGCCATTTCAAGCAACTTTTGGATGCTGAATGGTGGTCTCTCACCAGGGCGCTACTCAGAGTATCCACCACTCTGGAACGTGCCGCAAATATACCGTATATTATTTTACATGAATTAAATGTGTTGTGACACAAATTGATACAATGAAATGTATTTACGCGCGCCGGGTTGGAACCCGCGACCTGTTGATTCGTGGGCAAGCGTCTTACCATTCGACCCCGGCCGTCATAAGACCCAGGTTCACTCCTTCCTTTCTTCAAAAAAGACCTCCACACAGCATCCTCAAAGACGACATAAGCCTGAGGTAAATTGCAGGTGGAAGCACACCTTGGTAGGTGTCGATACTTGTTCTAAAATGTCGACGTTTCTGGTCGGGCCTACTAGGCTAATGTTTAGCACACCGTATTGCTGAAATGACCCTTTTATTATATCTCTCCCAAATCCCATGCATAAGACGCTCGCTAATCCCGTCTTAGCCTACTCCCCTATTCTTGTCACAGAAACCATTATTGCTTCATACACGGGGTCTGGAAACTCATGGTGAGTTTAAGTCCGGTGAATAACTAGAGGCCTAAAATAGTTATCCTTTTCGGTGATATAAAAAAAAACAACACTGGCAACTTAACAATCGTGGTCACTTCTAACCTAACCAAACATGTTTGATTATTCCATCAATCTTTATTAGGTACTTTATACTTCTAGACGTCGTAAGGCGATTAACTGCGATAAAGCCAAATAACCGTGTATATTTCGCATTTGCTTTCTCCACAATATTAATAAAACATTATGGAAAAACTAAAAAAATATTGAGTTAGGTCACTTCTCTCTCGCAAAGATTTTTACATAGGTTTAGCTTATGTTATTGTTGAAATAAATGACCAGCAATAATGGGCACATATCAACTGTTTGGTCCCCGACAGTACAAATTTGTACCCATCTATAAAACTTGATGTATCTTCTGTACCAAAATCAATGTTTGACATATTATTCCTGTAAGTACACTATTGGACATTATTTTGTACGCAGGCCAGTTTTAAACGCTTATTTACACAAACTGATACCAAGGGAACCAATTTTATATTGAGCTGTCACATGGTTAGTCGAGTTATTTTAGCGCTTGTTTGAAAACATAATTATTGTGATAATGGATTCAGGTATGTGTGGTTTTGTATATTATTATTTTAATGAGTATCACAATGTCGAAATTATAGGGCATTACAAAATAAATATTCATACACACATTGTTTTATGTATATTATTACTTATTGCCTGACGGTACAAATATGTACCGGATGATTTTTTTTCCTATAAGGAGTTTTTCGAAAATTAAAAAAAAAATCGGAATGAGTTCTATGTAATTAATATAATACAATAATTCTAGGTTTCCATGACAGATAGTTCCCAAGATAATTTATAAAAAATTGCTTAATCTATATGCAGGGATCAAAGGGTTAATACCGGTTATGTTATTTGGGAATACTAACAGTTTACATGAAAATGTTACATTGAAAAAAATAACCACCTTTGTTTTGCTAACGATATAATTAGACTGATTCTTGAAGACTTGTAAACGATTATTAAGAAATAAAACTATACGCTAGACATTGAAAACATTGATAGCTGCTGAGTCAGGTAACAGAGCTGTGAGTAAAACCAATAAGCTTGAAAATAGTGCCGCATTAAGATGGCGCCAAACCAAATCAAATGAAGAAAAATAAAAATGACCCTAAAATAAAAAGGCCATAAATTTGAGCTATGTCGCACCATCAATATAGTGAAAACCCACAGCGTGCTATGGAAAGAAAGATGGTCGGCATAATCGGTCTGGAATATATAAATAATACCTGCATGTGTTAAAGACCATTCTAACGTCACGTGTATTAAAAAAATGAATGGGCAGATACAAGGAAAAAAATCCCAGCCATCTGAAGACCAGAAAAAAAACAGACACAAAGGAGAGGGGTAATTTAAGACCACAAAGGAGAGCGGTAATTTAAAACATTGCGGAGTACTAAATTTAAGGCTTTGTCCCAAAACAGGATAGAGAAAATATCATAGTTGATTTTGTCTTCACTAAATTATTCAGTACCTTGTTATGACAATAAATCACTCCACAAAAAATTGATTTTTTTTAAAGCCCGACAAAATGCTACTACATAACGGCGATGGCAAAACCTACCAGTCATGACAAACACTTGTCACTTCATTAATGTATTCATTAATCGTTGAATACACACCCTTCATTGAAAAGGTAAGCCATAGTTTTTTAAAAATATTTTTCAATAATTACGGTACATCAAATAAAGGTGCATTTTTGAAATTGACGTTTTTTTATCAAATATTTAATATCGTTTGTATGCTTTATTCTGGGGTTTTTATATGGGATTTCGGTGAATCGAAGTCTCCCGGTGATTCTGGCCGGGTACAAGCGAGTAGACGTTATAACAGTTATCGCTGTGCGTGACGTTACTTTGTGCCTTTATAGGCCAGTCTCTGTTTTCCTTTTGAAGGTAGCATGCACGATGTGGAAATTTCAGTAGGTGAGTGGGTGGATTTAAATGGAAAGCTTTATTGATGCTGGTAAAACGATACTTTTCTGTTAATCCCCTTTTGACCACGGAAGTGTTTATTTTCGCAGAATTTAGCTTTTGCGCGTTTATCGAGAAGTGTGTTATTTGAATATTTATCGAGAGTAACATTTTATTGTTTCAATTGATGATATTGGTTGACCCATGCAGGCAATTAAAACAGTAGTAGTAGGTTCCTGAAATGAGACATTTGACAAGTTATACGATAAAGTATAGTACAGTATAATATACAGTGCAGATAACTTACCGAAGTGACTCCATGGCGCCGAATTTCTTCAATGGAAACAAAAGAGTTCGTATTTGGATCCAAGTCCAATTCAGTTCAACATTTGGGTCCACGTGAAAAGTCGGTTATCCGGTCACTTCTAGAGCTGTTGGAGAAAACGACGAGTTGTTAACAACCGTACCGTGACGTAATAAAAGTTCGGACAACATGCCCTCGCATAGATAAGGTTAGTTCAACACCTAGAAGAGGCTCTCGGCGCCATACACACAAGGGCATCGCCTTTAGGTTTCCTTTATATTGATTCAACTCGACTTTAACAACCTCCCGACCACCCAAAACTTACAACTACAAAGCATAAAGTCGAAGACAAAAAACAGTTATTTTCAAATAATGCTCGAAACGATGTGAAAGCTTTGGAAAGGAATACAGAAGAATGAAAAGACAGTCGAGTGGTGTTACTTGCCAACATTTGAAATATTAAAAGCGTTGTGCTAGCCAAAAGCTTCCTAACAATTAAGTCAACTGTTGCCTTTCGGTTGGCATTGAAAGAAGGCTGTTGAATTAAGCAACAAATGGTTCAGAAATATCCTTATATATGCGTTGGACGGTTTGGGCACTCCGCGATTGAAACTGTCCGCGACCGTTCGAACTACTTTACAAAAAGCGCGCTCTCTCTCTTCGAACTAAGAAAGAAATTTAATACACGGAGACCCGCCACGAAACTTACAAACAAGTTCGCGCACAGTGGAGGAAATATCTTTGGAAGAGAAAAAAATCTGAATAAAGGTCGATTACGGTGGCGATTTTTTGGTAAAAGCGAAAGGAAGAGATCGCGTTTTTTATGGAAGGCAGTAGAGCGAATCGAGAACACAACCTGTTGGGGTGAAGCGGGAGTCGCTTTTGAGTCATATCGACCTCCCTTTGTGCGCCTCCCCACCGGGGTGTGTCCGCAGCGCGCATGCCCGGGGGGAAATCAACCGCCGATATACGTATTAAAACAAACCTCCGATGTGTTTAATCCCTCAACAAATAAATTGTCCTATCACCATTCCCGAGCCCGACTGGAGCGCCCCGGGTGCTCCGCCACCTCCGCCGGGATTACTTGCGTGGAGCGCTGGTGACTGGACTGACTAGCGTGTTGTTTGAATTATATAAAACGGTATTTTTTTTTAAACGGAGTTTCACTTAGTTAAACTTACTACCTCGCTGCCTCACTAGCTCACTGCCTCACTGCCTCGAAGCCCCATAATCTCACTGCCTCACTACACCATCGTATCACTGCCTCACTGCCCCACTGCACCACTGAATCACTGCCTCATTGCCTTAAAGACCCATTATCTCATTGCCTCACTACACCACTGGATCACTGCCTCGATGCCTCACTGTCCCATTATCTCACAGCCTCACCGCCTGACTGCCTCACTGCACTACTGTATCAATGTCTCACTGCCTCACTACACCACTGTATCACTGCATCACTGCCCCACTGCACCACTGTATCACTGCCTCACTGCATCACTGCCTTACTACACCACTGTATTACTGCTTCGCTGCCTCCCTGCCCCATTATCTCACTGCCTCACTGCCTGACTTCCTGACTGCCCCACTGCTCGGTACCTTGAGTGGACAACTACAGTGCTCTCTGCTAGCGAACTTCAGTCACATTTGACATCGTCACAATTTTACGATTAGCGCCATTGTGTTTTTTTGAGATTCTAATGGTCCTCATTAAACGTCGATTCTAGACCCGTTTCAGCTTTTAAACAATTTTACACGCATTACAACGTGACCGGTATACTTTTTGTATCGTAGCTTTATGTATGTATTGTCATTGAATTGTGACGATGTCTAGTGCGACAAAAGTTTGAAACACAAAAAACTCAGTGCTAGAGGGAAAAACTATTTCAGCATTTAGGAATTTGAAATGTCAAAATTATTTGTAGCAAAAATGTTTTCAAGTACAAAAATATGAATTATTACAATTTTCTTCAGTCTCCAGCACGCTAAGAATCACCAGCTGTCACTGCCCATCTGCATATCAAACAATCTATCAAAAATAAAGCTTGGCTTACATTATTACGTCATTTTGCTAAATATGGGTGCTTTTTTAATTTAAAACCGTACAAGAGTCTCAACTGTCGGTAGCTAGTAGGGCATGGCCTACTCATTTTAGATATGCTATGAAACTGAGGGGAGTGGAGAAGGGAAGGAAGGAATGTTGGGAAGGATCTGCCCATTTTGGATCGGGTCACCAAACACAGCAAAAGCCGTTTCAAACAACGTATCGATTATGAATGTTGGTCTTACGTAATTTTATGTTTGAACAAATCGGCGGCATTCGTGATTTGAGTCTGGACCCTTCAAAATTTCTCATGAGGCGCCTTACATTCATATTCATTTATAAATATATATTAAATATATAATTTTCTCCGAGGTTATGTTTTCTCAGATTTCATTAACAAATTTAATAATCATCATTTTGTTGGAAAATTTCCTTCAAGCCACCGTGATGCCCTCGTGCATTATTATAACTATTTAATATAATCATGTTCTTTGATACCTTTTTTATTATAATATTTAATTATATTATTATTATTAAATTATTTTAATTGTAATTTTTTTATTATGATATCTCTTTTTTTTAAATATTACTTGTGTGTATTTGTTTTATTTATGTGGCAGACAGAATTTTGCATCCACCGCTCTGTTCCACTAACAATTTTGTGTTATTAATATTATTATTCTTTGGTGCTTGGTATTAAGGTCTTAAGTCAATTTGTATCAATTTTGAATTGAGCATTTAAAAGATTTGTTATCATTTGTCGAGTCTATTAAATAACTATCTAATTATAAATAGCGTACCCAAAAATACTAATCTCAACAATTTTTAATTTTAATTTCGATACCTACTTGACATTTATTATTTTTTAAAGAATTTTATTTAACTCTTTTTTGTTTTTTTACACCCTGTTTTTTTACCTAAGCCCTTCATACAAAGCACCAACATATTATAGTGAAATTCCATTATAATACATTTTAGGTAGGTGCATAAGTATGTCAAAGTGGGCATAATAATATATTAAGAGCTGGTAACATTTATTTAATCACACAATATTGTTTGTGTATTGCAACACCACTATTAAAAATTGTCTTCTCTCCTGTCACTGGATGTAAACAGAAAAAAAGTAATAAGGGAGTTTGTTACTTTAAAATTGTTTTATTCCTATTGTTAGGTTTGTGGGGTTTAATTTCATATCGGCACTTGTTCAGCTGTGCTTAAACCATAGGTCTTTTTATATGGTTAATATAATTGTCTCGGGTCGCGTTAACCTTTTAACTGCGGACTTAGGAGCGTGCGATCTTACTCCCTGTGCGGAGTTTATTTTAGAATCGACAATTTGTATTAAAATAAATATAAATAAAGTCTTACCTTCATAAATGAAGCATAAACATTTTTTTATGATATAAGCTGAAATGTCAACAATGCTTTAAAACAATTAAACTATCACTAACGCATTTATTTCTTACGTAAATAAACAATTAACTACACCAAGTCAATATTTTCATACTACGTAACATAATGTATAGTCTATTTTACTTTTGTTTGCGTCACTTTACACAAAAAATATTATTAATTTTATTTAAAATAATTGACAATAACGTTGTCGTGTATATTAATATCACTTTATTATAAATTGTTATTTAAGTGTTAGGTGTTTGTCCATGTATTTATTCATTATCATTCTTTGCAAATTATTCTTGTTTCTTTGTTTGCATTTTTTTTTTGAAAGTCGTTGCGACTGTGAGCAAACATGACAAGCTCGATATGGGTTTTTTTTCCTTGGTGTTGCAGGAATGAATTTAGGAAAGTGTCTTCCACTTAATCGCAGCGGATGATCTGATGACGTTGCTGGACGCCCAGTTTGAGAATGTTGCAGTTTGAATGTATGAAGGATTTGTGTAATGACTTGTCATTGTCAAAGTCTGCTAAAGATGGTTTTTTTCCAGTTACTGTTAAAAATATGGCATGAGAATTTAATAATATCATATCAATCACATGAAAAGCAATTTTTTTATACGACTTGGTGGTTTTCCTCAAACATTCAATTGAACTTAGCAGCATGTCTGTTCTATCCACAGCACCCATGTTTGAATTGTAGTCCAAAATGCATTGCGGTTTAGTTATTGGTATTTTGGTCTTCCAATCCGATTTACTTGACGTCCCCATTGAATCATCATGCAACGTGGAGAGCATGTGCACTTCCCGCTTGTCCTGCCATTTCAAAGCCATCAAAGTGTCTGAATGCATGGAAGAAATTTCACCTTTTTTGAGCTTTTCAGCAAATTTTGGCATCCACATTCGGTTTTTTTCGTACCGTGCCACATGCGTTGGTTCCTTTTCCGTGTAGTGTTTGAAACAATAACGGACTAGTATACCAATTGTCAACCCACATTGTGTGGCCTTTGTCGTAAAAGTTTGTCATGAAGGTGGTTACAACTGAACCAGTCATTCCTACATCAAAAATATCATGTAATTCTGTGTTTTTCCAACATAAATTATAAAATCTAAGATATAACCGGTCTCAACATCACAAAAACAAACATTTTGATGCCGAACCGGTGTCTTTTGGATGGAATATACTGCTTGAAACACAGCCGGCCTTTGAAAAAGTACCAGGCTTTCGTCAACACATAAGTTTTGGAAAGGCTGCAATGTAGACTTGAACTTATTTTTCACATGTTCAATAAATATTCTGACTTTGAAAAGTTTATCTTCTCTATTCGTTTCGGCATTGTTACAAAAATGTAACACACTATTGATCGATAAAAAAGTATCTCTCGGCATAATTTGCGAAAATATTGGACTAAATAAAAATGGATTTGTAGACCAATATTCATTTAAAGAGAGTTTTTTTTTATTTTTGACCATCAACATTGTTAATGCAAAAATAAATATAACTTATCAACTGTGAGGGTTTTCCACTTACGAAGTCTCGAGCAAGGTCCAATATCAGCACTGCTCATTACATCATTATGATACCTATTTGTTTCGAATACAATCTTCTCCATTATATCATTGGACAAAAAATGTAAAAATATATCTGACTCACTGCAACTAGCGTCAAAATGTACTTTTACACCTGCGTCTTTACCGTCGAACACGTGAATTCTAGGACTATGGTGACCGCCTACCCATGTAGGGGGGTTTGTGATTTAGTTTACGAGATAAACTATCAGATGAACTTTTGGATGGTTGCGGAAAGGTTAACAATGCTGGAATAATATTAGGTTCACATGGAACGGACTCATTTTCGGATAATAATTCAACTTCAGAATCTGATCCACTGTCACTGTTATTATCCTCTGAATCACTGTTCATTATAAAGTTCATTATTTCATCATCTTTCCCAAACATATTATTATCTCTAGTTTGATCCATAATAAAATATTTAAATGTCCACTTAATATTACAATAAAATAACAAGAAATGCTTTATGAACGTCAAGATAAACCAATGTAAGAAACGCACTTCTCAAAACACAAAAGATATTAAAATAATTATTTAATCACTTCAAAGACGTAATGTGAATACGGTCCACTGTGTCAAAACTGTTTAGATAACAGAATAAACAAACATATATCCAACGCCGATGATTAATTTGATTGTTAATCCTAATGTTTGCTTTATTTCGAGCTAATGTAAACAATCTCAAATACGAGCAATAAGTTCTAAAACAGACTATACACGGCGCTACGTCAAGTGCGCATCGCGACAAATTCCGACTGCGGCCGCCCGAGAGATGGAAAAATGATCAGGACATGACTTTATAATAATAATATTTATATTTGAAAAAATTCCCCTTTCTAGAGGACAAATGTATCTATCGAATGAACCAAAAAAGATTCAAAAACATGCATAGAGATGTCACTGTAAGAGAGAAAAACATTGAAAACGTCTATGCTCGGGACCCGCAGTGGTGGCATCGCGTCCGTTCCCGTCTATGCTCGGTATCCGCAGTTAAAGGATTAATATTCCGCCGCAGTGAAACACCATAACAAACTTAGGGCCAGTTGTTTCAGGTTGTTTCGCATAACTTAAACAGTCCTTCAAAATTCGGATTTCTTCTCGGTAATATTTTTCCAAATACAAAATGGGTTTTATTTTTTTTAGGTTTTTTAATTTTATAAACAATAATTATTATTATTTTTAATTAAAAAAAAAAATAATTATAATTGAAAAGTTCTGCAATGTAATTATTTTTACGAGTGACAGCTGTTTCGCCTTCTGAAGGCATTATCAAACTTTCTAAAAATACCTAAAAATTAAAATGGAGTTCTACAAAATAAAACTTATTACAATTAAAAACGAAACAGGTTGCTTTAAAACAAAATAGATGTTCGTCACACTTGAATATTCATTTGAATGTAACAAGTATTAGAAATATGTCAACATTACAAATCCTATACTCATCATTAGTTCGAAGTCAAGTCGAATATAATTCTTCTGTCTGGTCCCCTCACTTTAAAATCCACTCTAATTCCATTAAAAAATTTCAACACACTTTTTTAAAATACATTAATAACAAATTCGGTCAACCTATTGAAACCATAAATTATAATTATTTAATGAAAAAAATAAAGTTTATGACACTCTCAGACAGATGGCTTGTTTCCGATATGACTTTTATTTTTAAAATTGTTAATGATATTACGAACAGCCCTGATTTACTTATCTTAATTACCTTTCACGTACCTACCAGAGCCACTCGATCCAAAATTATTTTTAAATGTAACAATACTATCAGGACTGAGTCATATAGATACTCGCTTATACCTAGATTGCATATAATGGGTAATTATTTTACAAAAATAGTAAATATATTCAACTGCACTGAATCTAGTTCCAAAAAAACTATAGTAACATACCTCTATAAAAAATATGAATGTTAATTTATTGCATTATGATATTTCTATTCACTTACTAATGTGTTTAGGTGCTAATCATTTACTCCATGTTATTTTTATGTCACCATTACTTTTTATTATGTATTACACAGTTTTGTAAAAGCCCTTAAGTGCGTTTATAATTAAATAATATTATTTTTTACGCTGGCAGCACTGAGAAGTTGTCTATGGAATTTGTTGATCTGTCAAAACATTGTCCCGTTCCCGCCATCCCGCCATTCGCAATAAGCCGTAGATACAACTGAAGTGTTATTGTTTATTAAACTAATAATGATAGATACCAAAATACTGTAAGTTTTTCAAATTACGTGTTATTACCTCTATTTCATAAATCAACTTTATGAATAAATCCACATTGTCGTAGTATACATAAAACATACACGAAAACATTTTAATTTGCAGTATAGTCATCTCAATTATCTAGAATTTCGTCTCATAAACATAAATTATCTTTACGAAAACATTTTACTGAAGTTGCTATACTAATTATACTACCTGTTTTTTTGTAAATTATTATAACACCGTGGAATGCCATAGAACTTTCTACAATCAGTGGGATTTTATTCCTATCGGAAGATTTAGCCAAATAATGAAATTGGCGGAATTTTTTTTTGTTTTTTTATTGTAAATAAATAGTGGTATAATATATATATATACATACACTAAGTGAAAAAATAACTATAAAAGCATGTCGATGGATTTCAGTGTTTTTATTTTAAAATTAAATATTATGTGTATGAGGTTTCTTGTAACGATCTTATAATTTTTTAATGTTTTTAGGAAGCGATGCAATTCTACTGCAGCTGAGGGTGAACGATTCGAGTTGTTGTTTAGAAAGTATAGCCATATACTAACCAACAAAAAATCTGACGCATTGATCTTCAGGCAGCGAGAATCAATGTAGAAGATTCTAGGAGCCGAATTTAACGGCAAGGTTCCCCAGTACCGTACTGTCAAACAGCTTCGAGCTAGGTTCGACAACATGAAGCGTCAGGCTAGACAGGTTGGTTTCTTTTTCTTAATTCTTATTAATATTAATGTTTAATAATGCTGTTAAATTAACTCTTTCATATCAAGTAATTGGTTGCCCTAATTATTTGTCAAACTAATGTACCTATATATAATAATTGTCTTTTCATAATGCTTCAAGGATGGTAGAAGAGAAACACAGGAGAGAAGGAAGACTGGCGGTGGGCCCCCACCAGCACCAACGAGGGATGAGACTAAATTTATGCGTAGCGTAATGGCTACGTCAATTGATGGTCTCCCAAGCGTGTTGGATGATGATGCCGACATGTTGGTGCTGCAACTGGATACAGACAGTGGTGGAAGTGAGACCACCGCCACTGCCCTCGCCGAGACGATGCTTCCTTACTATGGTGAAGATAGCAGTGCTCCATGTAAGTGCAAGAACTAATTATATTACATTGTTGTGTATAGACATATGTATATCGAAGTATATACATTTATGTGTATTAGTTCTTCATTTCATTTAAGATAATTATCTGATAAATTAATCCAATTTAATGTTATTTCAGCTTCCAAACCCTACCCAATCGTTTGCAGCGCTTCAGAAACCTCTATCCGCCAACCCATATCTTCTTCTTTAAAGTGTAAGCGAATTTTAACGAATGATTATATTATTTACATATTAACACGTTGCTCTGGCTTGCATTTTTTTAACGAGCTCGCTATTATATTCATTTTGTCGTTAAATTCATAATGTAGTATTTTGCATTCTTAAACAAGAAATTTCAACAATTGTAGCTTCAAAGGAGGAACGAAGTGCAGTCAAACATCATTGACGAATTGCGTAAAGAATTGTCTGAACAAAACAAAATTTTTGTTGTCACTTGCAGACAAACTTCGCGAGTTTAACAATACTCACCAGGAGGCGGCGGACTGTCCAAACCAGGTCAAAGTCCGCAGAGCACAACAAGCGTCGGCCAGGTGCCCCACAATACACCTATGAGCACACACACTCGAGCCGATTCCGATTCTACTAGAGCCGGCACTGGCCCAGTACGAGCACACTAGCGCTGTTCCTGCACAGCCCCCATGGCGCCCCGCCCGCCCCGCCCGCACTCCGCTACCCGAAGCCGACACACACTGGAGCCGGCCCTGCACTCACACAGGAGCAGCCGCCCAACAAATCCCTACAGCGCAACTCGCTCGAAAAACAAGGTACTCGTTGCCGGGACCAACGACGAGAGTGCGATAAAGGTAATTCTAAGCAAAAAATATGTGATTGTTTCGGTTAAGACCCTAACTGCCGCGACAACGGAGGATGGCGATTGCCTTACGTTAACGCCAATACTGCTCTGAGCTGCAGTGCCGAGGGATTCATGGCGTTTTCGAATGAATACTCCACCTTCAAAATAGGGGTCAATGAAGAGAAGATCGACAATCTACTTCTCAAAAAGGAACTCTGGGCCCGAGGAGTGGGTGTACGTCATTTCCGCTTTTACAAAAAAAGAACTTCTTTGGACCAAGAAAGTCGTCAAAAGCCCCAAAAACACAATGACTACTTTTTGTACCAAAACGTGTGAGGACTCAGATCTAAGATGACATTATTTTCGGAAAACTTTTCTTAATCAACACTGGCCATACGTAATTACTGAGACTTGGCTAAATGAGTCTATATTCAGCAGCGCAGATTATAGGCCAGTAGATATATCGTTTTTCCGAAAAGACAGAAGCACAGCTCAAAACCCGGCGGTCTACTGGCGTTGCTAAATATGAACAAGACATGCGAGCAGGCGACTTTCCCATTTGGAAAGCGAGGATGATGACAATCTATGGGTTAAAGTTATTGTTCAGAGACATATGTGTATTTATCTGTGCTGTTTACATCCCACCTAATTCTAAAACAAATGTTAATACAATATTTTTTGAAATGTTTATTACTAACTTAAGCTTTTTTGCTGACAAGAAAATTTTAGTGATTGGTGATTTCAATATTCATTCATCGCAAAATCCTCGTGCAGTGAACACTGAACTCTTATATGTTATGGAACTATTTCAACTGAAGCAACTGAATACAGTGCTAAATTCTTGTAATCGTACTTTAGATCTGGTTTTAAGTAACTTTAATATGATTGTAGAAAAATCAGATTTCTGTCTGGTTCCCGAAGATAATTATCATCCAACACTATTGTCAGAAATTAGCCTTAAACTTGTTGGGCCGTTGAAAAATCTTCATCTCCATTCTGAAAACAATTTCCGTGGTTGGAATATCGGCAAAGGAGACTTTAAGAAGCTATACAGCCAACTGCGTGACCACAATTGGCAGGCTATCTTGGAGCTTTCCGATGTTGACGAGGCAGTTAAATACTTATCGACACTTTATCTCTGCGTACTTTTGATCAATGTTTTCCAAGGACAAAAACGCCGCGAAACGAAAACTATCCTAGATGGTTTACCGTTGATATTATTATCAAGGACATAAAAAAATGAAATTCATACATCATCGGTGATTGGAAGCGATCAGCTTTGGGAAGTGAACACGAATTGTTCAAATTTTATCGTACAAAAATTAAACGTAACATTTCAATTGCACATAATAACTATCTTGAGCGTAGAAACAATGTCAAACACGATCCTTAATCCTTCTGGAAATATATTTCCGACAAAAATGTAAACGGAGGTTTTTTAAATCACATTAGCTTCAATGATTGCACATACGAAGGAGCCGACATACCGGAAGCTTTTGCAAGTACTTTAAATCTGTATATAATCGGGAAAAGGTCGATTTTGAATCTTACATACCAGGGCTGGCTGGATCAACATTTCATAAACATTTAAGACTGATAACGCCGATATCGCAGATTTCTGTTTAGCAGTTAAAACACTGAAACCAAAAACATCGGTTGGTCCCTGACTTAATTCCACCCTTTGTTATCGAGGGATGTTCCGAACCATTGTCTAAACCACTGTTGCATATATAATACCACGATACAAAATGGAATTTTTTCTAAACTATGGAAACTGTCAAAAGTCACACCTTTACCCAAAGATGGCGACAAGTGTCACGCTAATAACTACAGGCCTGTAGCAATACTTTCCGCTCCTGCAAAATTACTGGAAATAATTTTTTGCATAAATATTATACGTAAAGTCAAACCGTTTTTTGATCGAACAGCAACACGGATTTAGGCGTGGCGATCAACTTTCCACTACAAATTTGATGATGTTTACAAATTGCGTATCTAGGCACTAGATAATACTTGAGCAAGTTGACACATCATACCACGATTTTGCGAAAGCTTTCGATAAGGTTGATCACCTAGTTCTCCTAAGTAGACTTGAGGAAATTGGATTATCTGTAAATTTAATGAAACTTTTTTTGTAACTACATATTTGAGCGGAAGAGAACAATTCGTATCTTCACGGTTCATACAACTCCGGCAGCGTATCCTACAAACTCTGGTGTGCCACAAGGATCAATTTGGGACCTTTATTATTTTTAATCTTTATAAATAACATTAGAAATAATAAAATACGCTCGTTTTTACTTTTTGCTGATGACATAAAATTATTTATTCGAATAAGATCATTGGAAGACTGTAGGCATCTTCAGGGAAGATATTAATACAATTATTGACTGGAGGTATTGCTAATAAACTCAGTTTAACTTCCGAAAATGTTCCGTTATGTGCTTCACGAGGGTCACACAAGACCGTATATTTTCAATTACAAAATGAAAGATAAATCTCTGGAAGCATACAACTACTTGTAAGGACTTGGGAACAGTATTTGGCCTTTCTTTAACGTTTCATAATCACATTGAAAAGATCACAAATCAGCCACAAAAATGTTGGGTTTTGTCCTTCACAATTCAAGAGAGTTGACAAATCTTGCAGTGATAAGGCTGCTTTACTTTAGCTTAGTGCGTAGCATTCTCGAGAGTAGATCTCAGGTATGGGGGCCAGAGGACACCGCCTATGTACTAATGGTCGAGAAAATTCAAAAGAAATTTTTACGGTTTCTCTACATGAGAGAGTTTGGTTTTTACCCATGGCTGTTTCCAACAGCGTTTATCTCAGGAATGCTGGGTATCTGCAGCCTTAGTTCGAGGAGGATATAGCATTACTGCTTTTTGCTCATAAACTCCCTGAACGGTGTATTATTAATACCTGACATCCTGGCGGAAATTGGATTTCATGTCCCTGATAATTTCACGCGTGGCCGCCAACACAGGCTTCTGTTTCTTCCCAGGTGCAGAACTAACTTACCAATGGTGATGCCCCTGGGAAGACTAACTAGGTTAATTAATGGCCTCGCAGGAAATTTGGATATTTTTCACACGAGCTACAACAAGTTTAAGCAAGAACTAGCTATGTATTAAGTTCTAACTATATTATGTACTTCTTGAAAAACTATTTTTTGTTTTTAAACTTCTTTTTACTTTTATCTTTGTGTAATTATGATTATCATTTTTTGTGTTTTTTGCAATGTTTTGGTGTAAAACTGTTTTTGCAAATATAAAAATAAATAAATTAACGAAACTGAATACAATTTTACAAAAATAAGCCAAATGTAAATAATTTAAGGTATTTACATAATTGTGTCGAGGGTAAGCTGCAATACAAGTGTGAATACATTATGGCCCAGCCAAGATTAGTTTCTAATTAGGCAGATGCCTTTTCTATGAAACTAATCATGCCGTGACAAGTTGTTCAAAAATTTAATTAATTTTAGGAATGATAGTAAGAAAAAAAGAGGGAGTAAGACCATATCGGTACAAGCGACAAATATTAGGTGCAAGAAGTAATCCTGGATGTGGTGTTTCTTCTTGTGCCTAAAGGGCACAAGCGAGAAAAAGTTATAGAACCATCTATGTTTGATTGGGGTAACTGACACTGTATGCTGCAAGCAGTTTGTTCATAAACCATAGAGGTACAACTGACAATAATGTCACCGCGGCGTGGAATTTCACATGTGATATGGGAAAAGCTTCACAGATTTGTGAATGCTTCACGAATTGATGCTTCTTCAAAATGAACCCTTCACGATGAACCCTTCAATTGAAGTAACATATTAATCACAGCATTCCTCGTCGAGGGGGAGGTTAAATAATAATATTTTCAGGGCAGCTCTCTCAACCACATAAATTGATGTATGTATGTGCATTATTCTATGGCAAAAATTATAGCTTGTAGAAAAACAATGATGAATTGTCTATTATTGGTTTCTCTTCTATGGTTTTACGGATGACAGCTGTTAAAATCGTTTGAATCTTAAAAAGTATTCAAGGTTTGAATTGTTAAGTGTAGCATGACTTAAAAGGGATGATGTACAATGAGTATGCACAAAGGAACTTGCATAAAGCAAATGAAGTACTAGCAAAATTTACAGTTTCTGTAAGAGCGATATAAACTTCTTTCAGGGCTTGAGATACGATTTGAATATTCTTACTGTACAGTACTCAGTTTGACAGTTTGGTTAGCAATAGGCTGAATATTGCGCAAATGACGATTCATATTAAAAGGCATTTCCCCCCTTTATGGATATAACTTCAAAACAAAAGTTGCATTTGGCCTGGTAAACCTCAACTTCCTTAAAATAAACCCATAATTCACTTTTCTTTCTCGTTGAACGGCCAGTCATAATTTTAGGTAGAGATTGAAAGGTATGTTTGTAAGCTGAGATATTATAAAAGTTCAACAAAATAATTCGTTCACAATTCAAAATCACCAAAAAACACTCGGAAAAACTAGTGTCGTATAGACAAAACAAGCAAAGAAATCATAAGCAAATGTCACGAGTACGTGCGAGGGAACGGATAACTAAAAAGATACTTCATTGCTTCATTCATTCTTCGAACTAAAATCGAAGGAAGAAGGGAATGAACAATTGAACTGTGGATGATGCAATATTTCAGTCTTTCGAACGAATGAAATATTGAAGTTCAAAGTAGATGCCATAGATTGTTCAATTGGAAGTACCAACTTAACCAACTTCAATTGAAGTATTTGTTCAATGAAAAATGAATGAAGTTGGGACTGCTGTCAAAAGAAGTACTTCTTTGAAACAGTTCTTTCAAAACTGTCACAACGCTATTTCACATGATTTATCAATTTTTTCTATTCTGTAGGGACGACTCTATTGCGGGTAAGTGGTTAAATTAAGTATTTGTCTGCCTGAAAAAGATATTTCTTTAAATTAAGTAAAATCTTGAAACTTCAATGTGATGATAACTTCACTTCCATACATTTTGTAGGTAATAGTTTGGGGGTATTAAAATTGAAAGGGTTTTTTGTGGTGGTTATTTTTTGGTTACAAGGTATTTAATCTGTCTAATGATATGCATTGTTTATTTCATCTTTTAACTTCAAATACTTGGAGTAAGTTACTTATACTGATCTGGCTTTGACTATTTTGCGATTTTGTGCAAGATGAAACATGGGAACCAACAGAGGATGAACCCCATGGTCCAGTGGTAAGACGCTCGACTATGAATCCAGATGTCGCGGGTTCGATCTCGGTGTGCGCAAATAAATTAATCTGTGTCACCAACACATTTAATTCATATGAAAGTATATTTGCGGCACGTTCCAGAGTGGTATATACTCTAAGTTAAGACCACCATTTAGAATTTAATCGTTACTTGAAATGGCTTTAGCCGTGTTTGGTGACAAAATCTGAATAGCCAGGTACTTCCCAAACTTTTTCTTCCACCATCTCCTACCTTTCCCTACTACTTTCAGCCTCACAACATACCAAAATTGGGGGGATGCCATAGTCTCACTGGCTCTAGACGGTAGGGAGCAGTCGGGGCTTTTGTGCGGTATTCACTATATACATATTTTCAAAGCAGATTGCGATAGTGAGTCTTTTTCTGATCAAGATTTGGTTTCTTCTAAAAATATAGAAACTGCTGTACCTACATCTAGCGACGGAGCCCTAGGTGTCACTGAAGAAATCCAAAATAACACACCCTCATCACGTAAAAGAAAAAAGTACTCCGAGGACTGGATAAAAAAATCTACGTTAAAAGTGGTACTTGTAATATGTGTGACAGATGTAATTTTTGTACGAGTGAAGAAAATCCTGAATAAAAGAAATGATACTAAAACGAATCTGATATTACAAGAACTGCCATAACAATAGATTGAAAAATCCTAACGCTCATGTTATAACGTTCGATCTGGAAAAATCCTAGCCACTCCATACTTGAAAACTAATTTGGCATACCAAAAAAGGAAACTCTGGAATTACAATTTCGGTATACATGACTGCCGAAATGGGAAAACTTTTATGCATATGTGGCTTGAAAATATAGCTTCACGGGGAGCATCAGAAGTTGCTTCATGCCTTCTGCATTATGAACAAAGCTCGGTTCCCCTTGGTGCCAAACATATCGCCGCTGAAAAGGCAAAAAGGCTTAAGCGATAAAAAAATAGTTAATTATGCAGTTATGATCAAAAAAAAATCTGCAACGAACAGACTGACACTCATTTGATTCTGAAGATTTTTTAGGCCCTTCAACCATCTAAAATATATATTTATCATTTTGGAGAAGGCTCGACTCAAGCGACACAACTTTGGGACGTTTTTTTAGCTTTTTAACGCTCTGGGTAACTCAGTGAAAGCATTGAGTTAACTTTTTTTTTCAAAATCCAACTAAAGATCTATGAATTTTAACATCAATTTTGTAAATAATCATTAAATATACATAATTTAAAAAATTATTAAAACTCAAACAGGAAGCTTATTTCCGAATTGACTTTTATTTTAAAAATTGTTAATGGTATTATAGACAGCCCTGATTTACTTAGCTTAATTACCTTCCATGTACCTAACAGAACCACTCGATTCAAAATTATTTTTAAATGTAACAATGATATCAGGACTAAGTCATTTAGATACTCACTTGTACCTAGATTGTGGTGTAGTGGGTAATTATTTTACAGAAATAGTAGATATATTCAACTGCACTGAATCTAATAAAAATCTAGTAAAAAATATGAATGTTAATTTATTGCATTATGATATTTCTATTAACTTACTTATGTTTTTAGGTGCTAATCATTTACTCCATGTTATTTTTATAGTTTAAAAGTTTATTTTGTAGAACTCCATTTTAATTTTTAGGTTTTTAAATTTCATTTTAAAAATATTTTTTTTTAAACTGATGAGACAGTTTGATATGCCCTCAGAAGGCGAAACAGCTGTCACGCCTAAAAATAATTACCTAGCAGAACTTTTAACTAAAAATTATTTTAAAAAAATATCCTAATGTCCTGATATCATTGTTACATTTAAAAATAATTTTGGATTGAGTGGTTCTGTTAGGTATAATAATAATTATTGATTAAATAAAATTAAAAAACCTAAAAAATATTTTTATGTCACTATTATTTTATTTTATGCATTACACTGTTATGTAAAAGCCCATAAGCCCAAAGCCAAAAGGCGTATATAATCAAATACATTTTATTGTAAAACAAAAAAAAACTTTAAAGTGCTCTTGTGTAAACTTTGAAAAAAATAGCGTTTCAGCCCTTGAGAACTAAAAATTAATGGCTTACCACTAAAGACCTATATTAACCTAAAACATATAAAATAAATTGTGACTATTAGTTTTGTTGATCAAAAGGTTTTAGATCTGATTAATAAAATAACTCTTTTTAATAATCACCTACAATCAACGCTGCCATTTGGCGCGTTCCAGAAATGCTTTGCTGAGAATAAAATTTTTCCCTAAACCTGAAGTTGAAGTTGAAAATACGCAAATACAATAATTTAATTCCACTATGTGAACAACTATATTTGAGTATTAACTGAACTCCAAGAAATTAGAATTTTATGCTTGAACTGTAAGAACTGATAATAATTGTACCAAGTGGAAAATTTGAAGCTGGGTATGGTTCCTGTATCTTAAACTCCATGGAAGAGATATTGCTCCGGATGCTTCTGGCTCCAAACATAAAGGTGTAAAATACCTTTCATTATCAGCTCGATGAGAGACCATCGGGTAGAATCGAATAATTCCTTTAGAGGCCTTCGGCAATGTTAATTATCCAGATACAAATAATTCCCGCCTGCTCTTCCCCTTCTCCTTGTTTTCTATAATTTGCTTGTACCTAAAAAAAATCCCCTTTGAGGCAACCATAGTCTCACGGGTCATTAAAAAAATATGATGATGCTGATGGTGTTATCAGGACTGTCAGTTCAAAGAACAAGCATCCAACTCCTGATATTTGCCTGAACTGAAACATTATTACTATTTATACATGGTGTATCAAATCAAAGGTTCTATATGGGCAGTTGTAGCAAAAAACTTTTATGATTTGTTTATTTTATGTATTATAAATATTACAAAAGAATAACCATTATCTGAGGAATTACTCGGTATGTTCGAATAAAAAGGGAATAAGCCATATAATGTTTATCACTCGAATTAAATAGTCTGGTTCGCAAATCTTCCTCTGCCAGGAGTCCTAGGCAACTTAATACCAAATTATATGTGGCCACTCACTCCGATATAGATACATTAGTTGATCACATTTTAGTTTATTACTGCTGATCATACGAGGAACGTAATCAAGCCAGACGCCTGTGCTCTTCCCGTCCTCTTTCATCCACCGTCTGCTACTGGGGCGCCGCTTCTTGGTCATCTTCTTCTGATGACATCGATGACAGACTCGAGAGTTCTTCCCATTCTCTTTCTTGAACCATTTTCCACTGGCGCTCCATTCCTTGGCGGTCTTTTTCTCGAAATGCCATCCAAGCCTTTCTGGGGCCATCTATGTTTTCTTCAGCTAGTCGCTGTTGGCGCTCCAGCTCTCGGCGCTCCCGTTCTTGGCGCTCCCGTTCTTGGCGCTCACATTCTTGAGGCTCGTCGTCCTCATGTTCTTCATTTTGTCCAGCCATTTGGTGCTGGCACTCCTCTGCTCGAGAGTCTTCTTCTCCGGATGGCATCAATCGACTCGACGGACCTGCCTGACAGCTGTGCTCTATTTTCTGCCGGCACTCCTCTTCTTTGTCTGTTTGTCGCCAGAACTCTTTCACTTTGGCAATGTGCTGCAGGCGCCGGCTTTCTCTGGCCGCTCTTCGCCGACTTCGTTCTAGCTTAAATATTTTCCTCTGGTGCTCTGCTTCCATCATCAGTTCTGTCTCTTCTAGAGGTGTTTCTTGCCCCTGGACCTCTCCCTGTTGCCCGCGTTCTAGTTTCCGTTTTTCTTCGGATTTATTCCATTTCACTTTAAGATAATCCTGTTCCAGCGACCACTGTCTGTCCCGCAGGCGCTTCTCTTCCTGGACCCTCTGCTGATCTATCCACCTCTGGCGCGCCTCAAAGGCTTTGGTTTGTCTCTTCTGGTGAGCCTGCTGCTGCAGCTCCTGCTGGCGGCTTACCTGCTGTTGCCCAGAGGCTGGAGGCTCCATTTCCCTCTGCGACTGCGCCGCCCTATTAGCCTGTAAAAATATATTTTCAATTAGTATTGCACCTCAGAAGGTGGAAGGAAATCTGACAGGGAAAGGGGCAAATAGCTCACCATTGGAGACGGTTCAGGCTGGGCTACAGGGAGCTGACCATCCTCGAGGATGAGGCCCGCCGGATGGTACTGGTAGAGTCTGCCATGGTGGGCGATGGGCACCACATAGTACGGCTCCGGGGGGCCAAACTGATATATGACACTAATGCCCTCCTGAGCTGTATAGTACGGCTGGTGAAATCTCTGCAAATAAAACATATTTTCATAATCTTAAATTCACTAGATGTTTCTGTAAAGTTCATAATAAGCCTCAGATACGTCGTTGTAACAACGTTTCTTCATGAAATCCATATCAATGTATTTATAACATAGGCATCACAACTCCAAACTTCTGTTTATACCGTGGAACTCAAGGCAGAAGGAATGTATTTCAAACCTTTGTAAAATATTTGAAGATTTTTATTGAGAACCATCCATACAATACAGGAGATAGTTGGCTAGACTCTTCTTTTGATTGCCTTTTCTATCATTAGGGCAATCTTCACCCTGTAGGCTGCAGCCCAGAATGTCTCTGTAGAAGTGCATTTGTACCAGTCTCATAGATTTTATGAAGTCAGAGCCATAAAGTGCGATGTCCTCCCATGATTTGTCTTCCACCAGTCTCCCCCTGGGTTACAAATCACCTCATCTAGGATCTATCGCTCCTCATATTATGACTCAGATATTGGAGTTTGGAGGATGCGTCAATATATCCACATTCAAAAGAAAAAACATAAACCATTCTGATTCTTAACTTTAGTTGTAGGTCACGGTTGGTTACAAAAGAGTTTTATCATCTCAATGAGAACGCTCCCGGCTATCTCAGTGCAAACCCTTAATTCTCTTCATTTACACTTTTAGTGAATATTAGTTAGTTGCTTTTTCAACCATTTCCACTATTGTTTGCAGATGATCGATCTTACATATGTGCAATTTGCAAAGTATATTGTGTGACATGTCTCTTATTGAATTTACTTCAGAGATCATTTAGCCCTGATGGAAAAAGTATGGTAGTTTATAGGATAAATATTAACTTACTGGATCCTGAATCTGTTGGGGCCAGATAATTGGCAGAATTTGGACAAAATGTCCTTGATTGACTGGATCCACCCTGAAAAAAGAATGAAAAGTTATTTTTTTATTAGTTAGCATCTAAAAAGTCAGGTAAAAATTATTCATAGATGTAGGTGCTTAAAAATTAACAAACTCTAACTTGCGTTTGTATCATTATTTTTGAGACTGATCAATTTCCTAAAATAATATATTTCATTTACTTTATTACAGATATACTTTTAGTTCCTCTCTGACTCAAGATCACCATTCATATCAATACACCACAAAGGCTCTTTATTTTTACATTTTTTAACCAATCAGCACAATGGTGCAGCTTAAAAAACCCATGTGGTCAATCACACAACAGTGCGAAATGGGGAAGTGGATTCTCTGTTCATCATCGCTGCTTACGCCTCCAGAGATATGGCACGAGTCGGGAACATTTCTAAAAACACAGATCTACACCAGACCTGTGTATTTTGTATCTCTCTCTTCAGTACGCGCTTGTGACATAGTTATATAATAACATAGTTGGAATATAACAAGCGACAAAGACATTACCAGGGGACATGCACACCGTGTCCGGGAAAAATCGTCCAGCCCACTACGGGGTGAAGAAAATAGCCATTCCCTTGGTTCGGGATAAATCTCAGGACAACCTGTAGAAACAATACATATTAATTTCACATATGATATTTAATTCTCAGAGAACATCAAATTACAAAAGGCAAGACAAATACTTTTTGAAGAATTTATACATTTCTATATAAACATAATAGAAGATAAAGGGTTTTTAAGAGAAGAAAGTATGTAATAAAGGAATAATCACATCAGTAGTTGTACACAACACATATTTTTACATTGTGATGTAAATAAGCACGATTTTCCCGATAGATAATTTTAGTAATGTAAATGTCTCAGAAAAGGTTTCTGCGCATCTTTTGAGCATGCTTACAATCAAAATTTGAATGAAATTCGTGGTCATGAGGACCAACGATAGATTTTCGAAGACCCGAAAAATAAAATAATTACATATTCGTAAAAAGCATTTACTTTGTGGCTTGCCATATTTATAAATAGAACACATACACTTTGTTTATAACCACTTCATTATTTAATATTATGTCTACCGGTTTCGGAAGTACCCTTCCATCATCAGGACAATATTAAAATTAACCTTTATCCGCCCTGGTGAGCACTAAATTTTCTTCATCTAAAATTCTACAAATGTTTTTAATGTGTATATTCTCCATATTAGTGACCTTTGTAATTTTTGTTATGTGATGTTTAATGATTTTCGCACTATATTTTGGAGTATCTGAAAACATACATTTTTTGATCGTGTGCAGAATTTATCTTCACATGTGTTTCTGCCAGAAGAGATGAAGTTATTATCTAAAGGTTTAAAATATAACTTAAATTATAATAATAATAATATTCACAACGCTATTGAAAATGTGGCACTAGATATTGAAAGTGCAGAAATCATTAAACATCAAATAACAAAAATTACAAAGGTCACTAATATGGAGAATATACACATTAAAAACATTCGTAGAATTTTAGATGAAGAAAATTTAGTGCTCACCAGGGCGGATAAAGGTTAATTTTAATATTGTCCTGATGATGGAAGGGTACTTCCGAAACCGGTAGACATAATATTAAATAATAAAGTGTTTATTAACAAAGTGTATGTGTTCTATTTATAAATAAAATAATTGTTGATCGGTCATAATTTTTTTACAAAGTTACTGTTTCATTTCATTAAATATTTCAAATAAAATAATAATTGAATCCGGTATATTTAATAAATAACCCTCTTATTAAAAGTAATGGTAAAATGTTCAGTTCTTACGGGAATCAGCTCCATATGATAGAGGAGTTGTGGTTGTCCCTGTGTCCATGAGTTCTGGTTCATCGCGATGTTCTGAAAAATAAGCTTGTGCGTTTCGTTAGCCGTTACATAAAACACTTCCTTTTCACTATTTCGTCTCTTCTTAAAACTTCACCAAAATCATCAAGGCGATGCATCGTATCATCATCAATAACCAGCGCACCTCCAACAGGCCACCGCCGCCTCCACACTTCGAAGTGAGGACCACCAACACCCACTCCTGGGTGAATGTCACAGAGAGTACCCCGCCCCCTCACCACCAGCCCCTCAGTCCGCCCACAGGTCGAGCAAGAAGCCCCAATAACATCCGCCCAAGACGACTTGGACATCATGTCGCTTCTACAAGGCTTGCTGAGTTAACTAACTAACCGTTGCACTACCAAAAAGGTGAAACTCGTCATTTTGATGGAGCTCATTACCAGAAACCGACCAAAACGTGGCCGAATATTTTCAGGAACTCAATCAATCTCCTTGACTTTCCCTTGATTTGGAAGTCAACAAAGTTCAACAAACTAAACAAGGACAGAAACATGCCGACGAAATGGCACCCGATCAGCCTGCTCTCGACCATGCGTAAAGCGTTTGAACAAATCATACCTAACAGACTCGTACCACACCGGATTTCGAAAAAGGCACCCCGCCACACACCAGCTGACTCGTTTGGTGGAATCCATCTCGAGAGCTCAACAAAGATCGCCACACCGTCATGGCGCTTCTAGACCTAGAGAAGATATTCAATACCGTGTGGACGAACGGTCTAATACACAAGTTATACCAGACTAAGATTTTTTATTTTTTTTTTACGTGAATACCCAACAAGAGTCTCAACTGCTCCCAACCGTCTAGAGCCAGTGAGACTATGGCATTCCCAATAGGGGTTTGTTGTGAGGCTGATAGTAGTAGGGAGGAGAAAGAGATTGGGAAGGGAAAGGTTGGGAAGTACCTGGCTATTCAGATCTGGTCACCAAACACGACTAAAGCCATTTCAAGCAACGTTTCGATTCTGAATGGTGGTCTTTCATCAGGACGATACTTGCAGTATCTACCACTTTGAAACGTGCCGCAAATATAGTTTTTATCATTTTTACATGAATTAAATGTGCTATGACACATATTAATCAAATAAAAGTTATTAGCGCACGCCGGGTTTGAACCCGCGACCTTTGGATTCGTAATCGAACGTCTTACCACTCGACCATGGAGGCCGTCAAGATGCCAATCTACATAGTGCAACGAGTCAAAGAAAACCTATCAAACACATGTGCTACGAGGAAGTCTTCTCGGCCCACACCTCTTCAACATATTCACACACGACGCCCCCTCAGATGAACGATGTGAAAAAGTGATATACACAGACAACTTTGCACTCTACGTTGCCTGAGAGACTTCAACATGGTCGCAATGAAACAACAAGTGGGGCCTCAATCTAAACGACGTCAAAACAGAGGCCATCACGTTTATTTGAAAACGTAAAGTCAAGACGCCAGAAGTCCAACTTCAAATGGGGTAACACAGCGTCGAATGGAAAGAAGACGTCAAATACCTCGGCCTCACTTTGAATTTTGAATACACGTCCAAACTGGAAATCACACGTGTCCAAGACTCAAGCCAAGGCAAGAAAAGCGATCGGAGTCATAAGACCTATCTTCAAGAGAAAAAGCCCTCTATGTCCCAAATCCAAACTCTTGATGTACTACACGCTTATCGGTCCTACTATCACATATGCCATTCCCGTCTGGAGTAGCATATCACACTCTGCACACGAAAACCAACAAATCACACAAAATTACTGCATTGAAATCATATACAATACACAATTTAGAACAAACCATAAATAAACCATACAAAGACAAAGAAATACCTATTCGAACACGCGCACAGGCTGGCCGAGCGTTTTTACAACTCAGTAAAACAGAACAAAAACACACTAATAAAATATCCCTACTCCCTTCAGCCTCACAACATATCCCAAATGGAAATATATTTACTCTAAATATAGACACTCACCCAGGCGTCAAAACGCAGAACATCATATACGAGTACGATGTATCTGAAGGCCATATATTTTTATGTTAAACATATGGCCGCTTCCACCTGGATAAGGTTTTCTATGATTTTCCTTAAACCTAAGGCGAATACTAGGGAATTCCCAAACAAAGACATAGCCGACTCCTTCCCATACCCACATAACACAAAAACATTATATGTAATATATCGCTGTCGACTCGCAGAGATGAGGCAGGTGGTTGAGTTTGGTCCTCAAGTACTACGTAGGGTTTTTAATAAAACAACTTCTTCCCTACAAAATACAATATCCCAAAAAACATGAAGATTCACCTCCGGATGCGTCAGTTTAACAAGTGCACACGACCAGTATTAACGTCCAAAGTGGACGCTAATACTGGCCGTTGTGGTCCAATATGGATTCAAACCAAAAACTTTCTGACGAAAATGGCCACCACGCAAATGGCCATGCTAGCTATCTTCCTACGAGATAAAAAGACTAACGACTGGAAAAGTAAGTCTAAGGTGACCGACATAACCATCCCAATCTCCAACCTCAAATGTAACTATGTGGGCATGTGGCACGGTTGAAAGATTACCGCTAGAACCACAGTATCATCAAATGGATCCTCGGTTAGGAAAGAGGAGCAGAGGTCGCCCACAGGTGAGATGGACTGACAATCTGAAAAGGACTGCAGACTTCAGATAGAAGAGAGCCGTCCAGTATCGGCAAACCAGGAAAATTTGATGGTCCATGTTCAAACCTGGACGCTAGAAGACTCTCTCTCGAAGAAGAAGAAGAATATGGTGATTCATCGGTTAATGTCTTGACTTATGTTTTTTTGCAGTGTCCAGAGTCCCGACCTCATTATACCGAGTGATCCATCCTTTATAAAACGCCTATTCTACCGTCACCACTTCAATTTAATTTTAATCGAAACAACTATCTTGTAAAGCGATCCATGCACGTCAAACAGTACATGCAACAATCTGACATTGGAAGAATGGCCATATCGATATGGTCATGTTGGAACCTGGCCGACATCAACGAAATGGTTCCCCTTGGTGAGAAGACGTTCCGCTCATATTGATAACAGCTGCTACTATCTGCCGTCGGCCTAGATGGGAGGCTTGACATAGCGTTGCGCCATGAGATTAGTGGTCGCTTTGATCCGTAGAGTTAGTGAAGGCTACTACTGCCGGGAACGATTTATCTCGCGGTATCCTTCGGTGCCAAGGATTTGCACATTCTCTTTATCGGTCTCCCAGTTGCTTCGGTGACTTATTCAAAAGCATATTCAATTACTGTGGTGATATTGGGGTTGGATGAACGCAGACAGGCATGTACTCCAGCTTGACTGAGGTTCATTTCTTATGCAGCTTTCATCGCTTGGATCGAATCTTTCAGGGTATCTTCTAATCCAATTTACCACATTAAAATTCTTCGCTATCTTACCAGAAAGCTTAACCCGAGATGCAAACTTCTTCTTTTTACAGAATAGATGAACGGAGCGGAAATCTATACAAGGAACAATCAAAGTAACGATCGTTGATAACAGTGTGACCAAATCTTTCAGAGTGAAGGTAAGTGAGATATAATAGTTTTTCAATGAGTGACGGTATTGAAGAGGGACCTAACTCGAAAGAGTCGGGACGCAAGAGTGTAGGGGACACGCTCGCTTCGTCTCGCCGTTCTTTTTTTTGTCTCACCTGCGCTCCGTTCTGTGGAGAAGATAATAGTAATGGGGATATGCAGCCAACCGATATACAATTGCGCTACACAAAAGTGAAGGGTCACACTGGCCCCGCCATCCGCCCGGGTAAATCTCGTAGAATGCTTCGCGGAATGATCCGATGCTATATATGGAACCCATTTCTACCGCGGGTGGAAACTGTGCGTCAAAAGTTTATTGTATGTTCAGTGAACCGCTGGGAAGTCATGGAACTAGAAGGGGAGTTTGCGACTTACAATTTCCCCCCCCCTCTCCGCACCATACCACTTCCCCTTCCCCCCTCACGCAACCCAACCACACCGAGTCCTTAAAAAATCCTAAAAAATGAAACTCTCCCTCCCACCTCTACTAAAAGTGAAGTGACCAAACTAAAAGTTTGTACCTACCTAACTACCTAATACAAAATCAAGAAAATAGAGAGCCACGTGCTCATATAATACACATGTAAAAAGAAAATTATTATTTTGGTGATACTCCGTCCAATAGTGATCGTGATTAAGTGAGATTAAATATCTTTAATTATTTTTGTGACTATGCTGAAAGAAACTTGTAGAAGGAAAAGGAAGGCGCCATTTTGCCGCGTGGCGCGAGCGGCGGAAAACTGCCCACACATTTCCAGGAAAAATAAAAACTTTGAACTGGTGAACAAAATAAAATCGAAAGTAAAATTACCTTGAGGTCTGAAGATGAGAAACGAAAATGGCGGATTCAGGTCCCTGGAGGTCCAAAATCAGGCGATAACAACGAAGCACGTCCTAATCAAGTCACCAGCACAAGAAGAATGCTGGAGATTGCACCCAACGGACGTTCAGTCCTGGTAGCAGGGTTGCCAACAGATATGAGTTAGTTACTTTTCTATTTACTTTTTTTTTTAAATACTTTTTAAGCGATTTTTCTTTTCTATCTCGTTCGACTGAGGATCGTTATTCCTCGAATGTCCTGCAGACCTCGAAGCCAGTAGACTTCACTTGCCGCGGTCTTCTGCTGCAGTTCAGGAGGACTCCACTTTTCTCCATCGCCTTATAAACTGTCAACTTGCAAGTTTCTTAGTTATGTATTTTCTTCTTCTTCTAGTGCCGCGATCTTTTATTTAGTTCGACGGCTTCTTCTAAAATAGCACAGTCTTCTGCCGCATGAAAAGGAATGCTGAATCCATCCCGGTCTAGTTTCGATTTCCTCAGTTTTTCCGATTCAAGATTCTGAAAACAATAGTTGTTAAAATGTTGAAGATGTTATAAAAATATTGAATTTTCACCCGACTTATTAGATTCTTAGCAGTTTTCTGCATCATGCAAAATGATATTAAGAAAGTTTTTAGGTGTAGTATATAACAAAAATTTAGATATACTCGTACAAGCATTCTCTTTCATTTATTTACTCCACCTTTTCAGACACACAAATTTGTGTTTTTTTTAATATTTTCTTTTATTTAAAAGAGACATCAACGCCAGGCGTAATAATGTAACGTATTATTTCCCTCGTTTGTTTTAAATCTGTATTGGTAATTTTTAATTGTTCATAAACTAATACTTTTTCCATAAATTTATCTGAATTTACTTCAATGATTTTAATAATACCCAATTTTTAACTTATTTTTTTTTTCCATGATTTCCATCATGGTAATACGATTATTTACAATTTTTTTTAAATCTCTAAATTTTCATTGTTAAAAAAGTTGTTGTACAAATAATTATTCTTTAACTCACGTAAATATAGTGTCGTAAGTCCTTGTAAACTGTCGCATCATTGATACCTTAGAGTATATAGAGTGGTATCTATCCAAGGCAGTGTAGTCAGTTAGAGTCAGAGTCAGACCTGGGTGTGGCTAAGACTAAGGCTAGGGTATTTATACATCCATTCATAGCACATATCGACATAATGTTTTTGTTTATTCGTATAACCACTTTTTCACAGTATTGTTAGCAACAAAAATATAGCATATAATTTAAAAAACCGGTTAGTAGTGTCAAGTTTAGTGGCATAATAAAACATGTGGGCGGAGTCCCGCGGTGACTCAGGAGCCCAAGATCATCGCGACAGTACATATAAGCGGTGTATTATATTTGTTGTATATTTTTCTCTCATGGTGTACGACGTAAAAACCGGAGAAAGTGATTTATCGCAAGTTTGTATAGGTTGGGTAAAAATAATTAGCTCTCTCTCCATATATTGTTACTCTAAGGTTGATACAATTGCACCTCGAGTAGGTACTTCAGTGTATTAAGTCAAAAAGGATATTTTTTAGATATACCCACATACGGTTTTTAACGACATTTTGGCGATGTACTTTTATGGATGTAAAAAAAATATAAATGTTTTCAGAAGACGAGAAATTTAGTGTATCGTTCTAATAAATCAATAATATTGTGAAAAGGTGGCGTAAATAAATAAATAAAAACACCCATAACATGATTTACAAAATATCGGTAGTTTTTTTTAAATCGTTAAATAGAGATAAAATGGCTTTTCTGAGAGCGTCTTCCACCCTGTAAAGAGGTATAAATATGCCAACTATGTATTTTTCCTTTAAATATTATTTGTTTGTTTTTGGTAATACTTAGAAATAACTATATATCTAAGATATTGCAGAAAACTCTTGTTTGGGGTTACATTAGAACCCCTTTTCGGGACAAGAGTGTAAACACAACATATAGAAGCATCAGTTCCAGCCACTGAACAGAAAAGTCCCAGAAGTGTTATCCATACCACCCAGAAAACTGACATCGCTAATTAAAATGAGATCTTCTAAAACCGGTGGATTACATTTACAAGAAAAAAAATCGATATTTGAACTTTGGAGTAAGAATATATATGTGGAGAGAGAGCTAAATATTTTTACCTAACCTATACAAATTTACAATAAATCACTTTCTCCGGATTTTTACGTCTTAAACCGTGAGAGAGAAAGAGATCAAACAGGTCGTCACATAATATCGCACCACTTTTAGGTATGTAAGCGTGTTTTCCGTCTCCAGCGACTCCGCCCACCACGTTTTGTTATGCGACATAATAGGACATAACTCAACGGCTTTTTAGGTTACATCCTATATTTTTGTTGATAACAACACTCTGAAAAAGTGGTTGTGCAAATAAACAAAACATTATGTCGACATGTGCTATTAATGCATGTAAAAAGGTGTGTCCATAAAACCCCTATCCACGCCCGAGTCAGGCAAAAATCAACAATCCTGACTAAACTGTTTCGAAAAGCTATCCCTCCTGGTTTTGCCTGAGGCTTGAACACTCGCAGCGGAAGTGTGGAAAAATAAAGCTCACTGCAGTCACGTCCAATTTTTTAAATGGATGTATTGCCATTGGTGCTGCAAGTTAATATGTGTCTCGCGTTGTAAAATGTAAATGCACGTCTTGCATCATTATTTTTGTCAGCCCTGTTTGGCTGCATTTGGTGGGAAATATTGTAAGCAAAATGTATGTGTGCGACTCGCCGGGGAAAGAATTTATTTCTCAGAATCAATGAAACCTGAAACTTGCATGTCGCATATTTAAAACAATAGATATGGCTTTGTTATTTATATATTATTTAAGTATGATGGATTGTTCCAGACTGTTCCATTTTTATACGTGTTCAATGCTATACATGTTTTAATATAACATGCCAGATTGGTATGCACTATCAGTGTGGTCCTGGTGAAAGGCCGCTATTTATAATCTAAACGTTGCTTGTAATGGCTTTAGCCGTTTTTAATGACTCTTTTTTAATGTTAATACCGCACGAGAGTCCTAACTGCTCCCGACCGTCTGGAGCCAGTGGGACTATGGCATCCCCAATCGGAGTATCTTGTGGGGCTGAAAGTAGTAGGGAGGGGAAGGAGATGGGGAAGAGGAGGGTTGGGAAGTATCTGGCTGTTCAGATCTGGTCACCAAACACGGCTAAAGCTATTTCAAGCAGCGTTTCGATTCGGAATGGTTATCTTACACCGTGGCATTACTAAGAGTATCTACCATTTAATGGAGTTAACACTGAAACCTTTTCCGGTTTATTATTATCAACTTTTGCTTTATTCATTATAATTTTTTAATATCGTGATAATTTTATTTATTTATTGCATTTTTTCACGTTCTGGAGCTTTTAACTCAAGGCATTATCAAACTTGTCATAAGAATCGAGCGCATGTCATTCGTAAATATTACATGAATTATCTTTTTATTTTCGTATCGGAGGTTGGCTATCACCGGGGCAATCTTCACCCCGCAGGCTCTAGCCGAAACAACTCTACGAAACTGCACTCGCACCAGTCACGTAGATTACAATTATAATAAATATAATTAGCATTTAAAAAAAATTATTTTTATAGTTTATACCGCTCAAGAGTCCTAACTGCTCCTAGAGCCAGTGAGACTACGACATCCTCAATTGGGGTACGTCATGAGGCTGAAGGTAGTGGGGAGGAGAAGGAAATGAGAAAGAGGAAGGATAGAAAGTATCCAGCTATTCAGGTCACCAAACATGGCTAAAGCCATTTCAAGCAACCTTTCGATTCTAATTGGTGGTCTTTCACCAGGGCTATACTTAGAGTATCTATCACTCTGGAACGTGCCGCAAATATACCGTATATTATTTTATTGTATACGCCTGAGTAGGCTTTTACATATAAAGGCTTACATAAAATTTATATATCCAGGATAATTTCACGCGAGGCCGCCAACACAGGCTTTTGTTTCTTCCCAGGTGTAGAACTTACTCACTAACGGTGATGCCTCTGGGAAGACTTACTAGGATAATTAACTGCCTCGCAGGAAATGTGGATATTTTTCACATGATCTATAACAAGTTTAAGCAAGAATTAGCTATTCAGTTTTAACTATGTTATGTACTTAATTAAAACCTATTTTTCTGTTCTTAAACTACTTTCTGCTATTTTTACCAGATTTTAAAAATTACATTGTTTTTACAATGCATTGGTGTCAAACATTTTTGCAAAAAAAAGAATAATATATATATAACAGTAAAAAAATAATATTATTTACTTAAACAAAATAAAGAATAGTTGTGAAATAGGAGAGAAT